>JABUQX010143427.1:32500-45000 GCA_015478945.1 Trachelipus rathkii | reverse complement strand
AAAATATATAGGAAAAAGCCAAACGTCATACCTTGTTGTACGAGTAAAAAAACACGAAAATTTTTGCGGAAACTTTCGTTCACCCAGTGAAATCGTACGAAAAATTTTAAATTTTTTTGACCCTCTCTCTCTCTCTCTATATAGATATACATATATATATATATAAAGATATATATATATATATATATATATATATATATATATATATATGAGAGTAGGAGAAGTATAGGTATATATATATATATATATATATGTTATTATATATATAGTATAATTAACCCTAGTAAGGGGGCTCTATAAACTACCATTTACATAACTAAGTCAGTGTGACGTCACTGACAATAATAGCCAATAGAAATTACTGGCTTCAAAAAATTATACTGAAAGATCTTCGAGAAATGAAAATGAAACGAGAGACTTTTGAAAAATCCGAAGTGAATGGAGTGCAAAATTTCTTGTTGTCATTTTAACCGTTTTAAAATGTAATCTTTAATTTCTTTTCAGTATTTGAGAATTAAAAAAAAAAAGATATTATCACCTTCTTATCTTGTGCAATTTTCTTAAATAAATCCATTAACAATCTCTGTGAAAAACTATCAGTGGATTCTTGATAATTGTGTTGCTATGCAAACTTGTAAAATAGATCATCTATTTTAATAAATGGTAAGAATAAAACCATCATATATGATATATATATATATATATATATATAGTATATGAGGTAGAGTATATATATATATATATATATATATATATATATATATAAGGTATATATATATATATATATACATATTATTAAGGTTATGGTATATATATATATATATATATATATCTAAAGTGTGGAGCAACCGTTACTGTTGTAATTAGTAAGTTTTTATATATATCAGCATGTGATTCCAAATTTCACGTACATCTTTCGGTCTCAGTATTTTAGGATTTAATTTCATTTATTATCGTTCACAATTTTGATTATTGTTCTTCTTATGTTACATAATTTTGATACATACCATATTTTAAGTTATAATATTGATGTCAGTAAAAGTTTATCTCTACCAGAGTTTCATTAATACATCCATATTATTAACGCAATATACTCCATTTAAGACTACCAGTACTACGCTATAACAAGCATTCAAATAGTAAGTACAACAAAAAAGAATCTTGAAGTAAATGGCTAGATTCCAATGCCTGCATTTTCTGTGTCGCATTTTGCGTTTTCGTTGCCCATCTCTCTCTCTAGGAGCTTCATTCTCAGCGTAGCTATAAAGATATTAACATATTTAGGTTTTCACAACCAAAATAACAAATTGTAATACATAAGATTCACAAGTCCATAACATAATCAAAGTTGGGTTTAATAGTTCTTGAAAATTATATATATATATATATATATATATATATATGTTATATATATATATACATATATATATATATATAACCTGATACTGAGCCAGCGCTGTGTGTGTGTGGGGAAGAGTCACCCATCTCAAGATTGCTGCTGCTACACGTGGCAGTGCGGAATACCAGTCCTGCTTTTCTGCCGCATTGAGTCTGCAACGCCCCAGCGATAGATGCTCGGCTGGCTCAATAATTCGCGACGAGCGAAGATCAAGCCCTCAGTGACGTCACGCACCAGATCATTTTCCTCTCAATCTCGCCGATTAGTGGCGACGCCTAAATCTCACTTCTCGTCACGGACCTGAAGACGGTAAACATGTTACGTCACAAATGCTTTCTAACTTTAAAACTGGTTATTTTTGTCCTTTTATTATTACTTATATTGAAAATAAATAATAATAATAATATTAATAAGAATAATAATAATAATAACAGTGCTGTTGCGCATTGTATTTCTTTATTGTAGAAATTAAGGTATTACAGAACAAGCAAAATTCATTTTAATACTATTAAATAGCACAAAAAATTGTAATTCCCATTCATAAATCTAGTGCGGCAATGAACTAACTATATTTTTTTTTATTTGATAATATATATATATATATATATATATATATAAGAGTATATATATATATATATATATATATAAGTATATATATATATATATATACATATATATATATTAAGTTATATATATATATATATATATATATATATACATACACAGAGTTCAAACTTTCCTTTTCAATTAAAATTTTTTATATATATATATATATATATATATATATATATATATATATATATATATATATATATATATATATATATATATATATATATATATATATATTATTTTTTGTTATATATATATATTTATATATATCCATTATTCACTGATATATATATATATATATATTATGTTTCTGTTACATGTGTTAGTAGTAGGGCGCGGAATTGTTGCAGAAGGACTACCTACTGAAGGAAGACGAGTTCACTCCAGAGTAGTATAGCACTCATTTCCCCCGTCATCTCAAAAGATACCTACCAGAGTAAGATTACCATTATACAGTTTTTATAGAATAGGAGAATCATTACCTATGACTACTATTACTATTACTGTACTTACTACTACTACTACTACTGCCTACTGTTTAACTGAAAATTTTCTTCTTCCATACCCTGTCCTTTCCATTTCAGTCATTCCTAAAGCTACCTAAATTAAAGTACAGCACGTTATTGGTACATAAAAAGGGTCAACCCCTCAATTTGTTCTTTCCACCACTCTTGACACCAACTCAGAGTGCAAGGAATTCTTTTATATGCCACTTTTTGCTAATTTTAAGGGCTCTTTAGGGGTGGGAATGCTTAAGGGAAGGGTATAATAAGTAAATATCGAGAGGATACAAGGTGCCCGCCTTGCTCCGGCACCTAAAATTCAAGTAAAGATGAACCCAACTGGAGCCCACATGTACCCTAGTGAAGTAACAGGTCCAGTTGGAGGTACCTACATGTCCAGTAGTATGGAGATGTCAACTGTGGGCCATGCCCATATCTCTAGCAACCCGGCACCGATGGTTTACATGGGAGCCCATGCTTATACCCATGTTTCGGGGCCGCAAGGGGCAATTTCAGCAAGTGCTATGTATGGTAGTAATGCACCCTATTATGCAGCCATGCCCCAACGCAGTCTAATGCAAGGCCAGAGTCCCCAAAGCTATGTAGAGATGCCTTGCATGCCTTCCCGACACTATACAAGCCTGTCTTATGACCCAGGTCTATATAGTAGTAGGGGAGGGGTACTGCCGTGTGCTACATTTCAGAGTGACAATTCCCTAATCAAGGAAGGATCACCACCATACACTCATGAAGGTGTATACATAAGTAGTAGGGAAGCTCATGTCAGCCCTCGCCCTGTACAAGTTCCTTTTTCATACCGCCAAATAACATAGACACTAATGAACTTACTGATCAAGATTCACAGTATTCCCTTAGTAAATTTAATCATAGAATAGAACACATTCATTCTTTAATAGCAGATATACAAAGAATCATTAATCATAATAGTGTCACACTTTCACAAATTAAAAGTGCTGAATATTACCTATCAAGGGCTTCCAATATGTTAAATATTCCCTGCAGAAGGGGTGCTGATATGAATTCCTTAGCTACTGGAGTACACATGCCTAAATGTCATGGCTGAATGTGGGTTTGAACCGACTCGTTTGGAACTTCTAGAAATTGTAAGTGATTATTTAATAGCTAATGAAACGAATAACATCTTCAAAGATAATATGCCAGGTCCTGACTGACTTCATAATTTCTGGAGCCGTCATAGACTTAGTCTAAGAAAAGCGGGACTTATGCAAATAAACAGAAAGCAGGAGACTACTCCCTACGTTTCTCTTTCTACTAATTCCCCTTCCTCAACTGTCTCGTCCTGTAAAAGTAATATAACTCCTCCTATTGGTGTCCATGTCCCTCACTCTTATCATTTGTCTCGTCAATTGTGTGTACCATGTCCTACTCTTAAGTCTTTACATACTTCTGTACATGTAAATGTAATTCGTCCTAAGTGTAATAATATTTGTGCTAATGTTTCGTCTACAGCAACCACACATCACAATATTACACATACAGATGATAACAAGAATTACATTAATCCAAATTTTCAAGGGGCGTTATGAGTCAGACTCCCGTTCATAACTGCCCTACCCCTCTCGGAGTCGAGAGTATAAATTCTATAGATTTCCCTATGTCCTTTTTAATGGAAGACACTCCTTCTTCCTTACCACCATCATACATACTCACAACTTCTAATCATATGAAACCTGGAGTTTTATATGGTCTTCCTCTTCAACTTACTCACAATTTCAGTCATAGGATTGAAACGTCAGCGCTCTTAGACAGTGGAGCCTCGCGCTCGATAATAAAGGAGGGTCTTTTCCGTAGATTTTGTAAAAAGACCGAATCTACAAATAATCCTGTTTTACATAAGCCTGATGATTACGGTCCATATCTGGACAGGAATTAGTAATAAATGGAAGAGCAGAGTTGCATGTTATTATAGGTGGTAAAGCTTTTAAATGCAACTTTTATGTCGTCCCAGACTTTACGTCGTTTCCTTTAGATATGTTAATAGGGACCGACACTTTAAAAATTTTGCCTCTTCTGATAAATATAAGAAGAGATAGTGTATATTTTGTAGATACTAATGGTGAAACTAAAGAGATTCCGTTAAAATTAATAAGAAAAGGGTACAAGAGCACGAAGGATGCTCCTCTTTCTTTAAACAATCTCCAAAGTTATCCGTATCACAAAGGTATACTAAAAGGTACAGATAGGACTTATAGTCAAGTTCTTGAATCTAAGTCTCAACGAAAGGACATAGAGAACCGCCATCCGGATTTTAGATACTACTGTTGGTACCGGTACGTATTCTTCCCAATCTCCAATTCGGGTCTCTCCTTACGCTAGGAGCAGCCACCCCTTGTGTAAAACCTCCGTCAGTACCGGAGATAATCCTATACCCTTGTATCGCTCCTCCTCTGCTGGAGGCTGCTTGAACAAACTGTATCGCTCCTCCCCCGGAGGCTGCTTGACTTCTCAAACCCCTTATACAGGAGAATATATTCGCTCCTCTTATAACAGAGGCTGCATGACCACTCCTGCTCCCACTATGGGAAATTGTAGAGTTAATAATCGGAGCACCGCAGTGGCTCCTCCACATAGTGTTCATCCACCTTCGCCTATATCACCAAGTGGTGACTATAGCCGAAGCACCGCAGTACTTTCTCCGCACCAAGCACCGCTGTTTAGCCGTGAGCGGAATATTACGACGCCGTTTCCAGGAAAACATATTCGCTCCTCTCCAAATAGAGGCTGCATGACTACTCCAGCTCCTTATAAGGGAGATTTTAGCCATTTCAGGCAGGCCACTGCCGTGCACCCCGGTGCCACCCCTTGCACCACCTTGCACCGCAGTGCCACACCTCGCAGCACTATGCACATTAGTGTTGAAGGTCAAAACTTGCTTTGCACCGCAGGCCACCCATTGGCACCACGTGGCACCCCGGTGCATCCTGGTGCTAAAGCTCAAAACTTGCATTTTTCTGCTGTAAACTCCATGCCACCCCTTGGCACCCTTGGGCACCATGGTGAAAATGCTCGAAAATTGCATTTTTCTTCAATATACCCCAGGGCACCCCTTGGCACCCTTGGGCACCATAGTGAAAATGCTCGAAAATTGCATTTTTCTTCAGTACACCTCAGGGCACCCCTTGGCACCCCAGGGCACCCTAGTGTAAAGGCTCCAAAAACGCATTGTACATCACCACGTACCAATTTAGGTCGGTGCACACCAATGCAACCTCCATATAATGCTAGTAAATCTCAAGTTAGTGTACCAGAAGGTAAATTAACCATGAGCACCACAGTGCCATTACCTTACAATACTTGCATGCCTAATAGAACCACCCAGGTGTCACCTCATGCAGGAGCACCACTGCCTCATAATGTAATTGATCGTCCTGTCACAAGCTATCCTAATACTAGTTCGGATTCTTTGCAGACATCAATAATTAAAATTAATGAGCAGTTTAACTCTCCAGAGAGTCGGTGTCGTTCCGTAGTTCCTCCTTTGGAACATCCTAATTATTATTCATCTCTTTCGGATGAAATGGATAATATAGACAAAATGGAAAAGGGTTTAACTGCTGAAGAAGTAGTACAGCATCAGAAGAAATTGTTTAGACAGTACAATAATAGTAAGCGAGTACACTTTCACAAAAATGAGGTAACTTTTCAACACCCTTCTGAACCTACTCCCTATTCTTCTAATTCTTTTAATACCCTTCCTAATTCTTTACAGGAGATTAATACAATTTCACATCCTTCCTTATCTCCGTCGCACTCGACCAGATACGCGGATTTACTTGAAAGAAAACCGATTGAAATTAATTCTCCTTTTTCCTCGGCACTCCAGATGCAGATGCCTTACTCGGATAAAATTTCCGAAAGCTTGAATGTTGTCATAGACGACTCTCTTTCTTATAATGTTTATACTTCTACGGACTTAGAGATATTACCACACTCAAGGTATATTCTCCCTGTTAAGGTACAGTCCCACATTGGTGCTTCTCCTCCAGAAGATTTAGCACTCATCACTGAAAGCAAAAGTGATTATCTTTCCTCAGGTACACTTTTCTTTGGAAACACTCTTTTCACTTGCCATAAAGGCAATATTTTGTTAGAATTAGTAAATTTAGGCGCAGATACTGTTACTTTTGACAATCACTGCCTACTTACTACAGCTTCTCCACTCCTTTACAAACCCACTGAACCATACGACATTAACACTGTCACTGCTTCTAAGGGTCTTTCCGATGCACAAATTCGGGAAGTTTACAGAGAAATTTTACTCTCTGAATCCAGTAAAGATTCGAACAAATATGTTTTAAATAATCCTTCACAACTTGAAGACATCTTTCTTAGTTAAAAATAGAAACACTATTGCTTTAGCAGATGATCCAGTTGGCATCTGTCCTTTAAATAAATTTTCTATCAAACTCATGGAGGGCAGTCCGGATTATGTCTACACCCGTCCATATCGTCTCCCGCACAAGTATATGGAAGAAATAGACGAGTGGGTAGAGGACTGCTTGGAAAAAGGATACATAGAACCTAGTATTTCTCCTAATAATTCCCCTTTGCTTTTAATTCCTAAAAAGAGCGGTGGAAAAATGAGAGTAGTAGTAGATTACCGGAAGTTGAATTCCTTCACAGTTCCGGACAGGTATCCGCTGCCTAATATTGCTGAATCCTTGTCCCTTATAGGGTCAGCACGCGTGTTCTCCACGATTGATTTGCTCTCGGGGTTTTCACACTTAGAATGCGAACCAACGTCTCGTCCCTACACTGCTTTCTCCACTTCTCGAGGCCACTGGCAAATGAGGATTATGCCTCAAGGTGCGCGCAACTCTCCGTCGATTTTTAGCCGTACCATGGAAATGGCACTCTCCGGATTGCTAGGCGTGGTTTGTTTACTTTTTATTGACGATATTCTTATTTTCAGTAAAGATATTTCTTCACATTATACACATCTTACAAAGGTTTTTAATGCTTTAAATAATGCTCACCTCAAAATAAAGCTCGAGAAGTGTTCTTTCTTTAAAAGTAGTGTCACTTTCTTAGGTTTTAAAATCAGTGAAAAGGGGCTATCCCCTGACCCGGTTAAATTGGAAGCTATTAAAGGATTTAAAATTCCTCAGAATGTGTCTGATGTCCGTTCAACCCTTGGTTTTTTCAATTATTTTCGCCACATGATACCGCACTATTCTTCCCTTGTGCAGCCTCTTACTCTGCTCCTAAAGAAGAATATTCCATTTTCTTGGCAAATCGAACAACAGTCTGCTTATGACTCGTTAAAGAAGTTTTTACTTTTAGATCCAGCACTTTCTTTCCCTGATTACTCTAAACCGTTCATTTTGAGCACTGATGCTTCTGATTTCGGTATAGGCGCCGTATTAGCTCAGTTAGATGAGAATGGGAAAGAAAAACCCCTTGCTTTCACTTCCAAAATGCTAAGTAAAGCTGAAATCAACTATAGTACGACCGAGAAAGAAGCGTTGGCCATAGTACACGCTCTAACCAAATTTAGAACTATCATATTTGGTTACCCTCTTAAAATTTACACGGATCATTCCGCATTAGTACATTTTAGGCACAAACAATTAGCTGGTCGTCTAGAAAGGTGGAATCTCAAAATTCAGTCTTTCAACCCCGAAATAGTTCATATCGAGGGCAAACTGAATATTATTCCTGATTATCTCAGTCGTCACCCAGTTCCTGACACTGGACACCTTTCTTCTTCTAATGAAGACACTCCTGATCACAAAACTTCTGCCATACGGTTTACAAAGTTCCAAACCCATCCAGAAGAGCCTTCTATAGCTCTTGTTCACAATCCTGTTCCAATAGCTTTTCCCGATAATAGAGTTTACACTTTTACTGATGATGTTGTTTTCCATGAACAGCGTAATTGTCCTAGATTATCGGAAATTATCAAAAACATTGAAAATTCTCCTAACCCGGACAGTTGTCTCCCATCTTATAGTCAAAGGTTTACTTTATTGGGTTTCTCCTAAAAACAAATATCTGCTTGAAGTTCCAGATTCTCTCATATATACTGTTATATTTTTGAATCATAACACACTTTCTGCAGGACATCCTGGTGCTGAACGCACGGAATATCGTATAAGGGAAAAATATACCTTCCCTCGCATAGCTACTTTTGTTTCTTTCTTCTGTAAACAATGTACTTCTTGTCTTGAAGTAAAAGGTTCGAAACCACATCCAGTTGCTATTAACTCCTATCCTTTACCTTTCTATCCTTTTTCTAGAGTGCATCTAGACACAATAGGTCCACTTCCGAAGTGTAAGGTTACAGGCGCTAAGTACATCCTAGTATTTAAGGATGCACTTACTCGCTACTGCGAATTATGCCCTGTTGCATCTAGAGATGGTAAAGTAGTTGCAGAAACACTCCTAAATAGGATCATACAACATCATTCCGTTCCGGAAATCCTTATCACAGACCGAGCAGCGGAGTTCACGTCAGAGTTTTTCAATGAAGTCTGCAAAACATGGAATATTAAAAATCACACAATCGCCGTCAGACATCCGCAAAGCAACAGTCTTGTGGAAAGAGAAAATAGACGTATTGAGGATTACTTGCGTCATTTTGTTTCCACACAACACGACGATTGGGGAAAATACATTGCCTTTGCTCAAATTTCCTTAAATTCTACTTATAACTCTTCTATTGGAAATACTCCTCATTTTCTGGTCCATTTCTATGTTCGTAGGCTACCCTACGACCTTCCGGACTATGTTTCTCCTTTTGTTAACAAAACGCAGCCTTTAAAGGATCATCTATATGATTTTAACGCGGAAATGGCTGAAAGAGCTGCTGCTATCCGCGAATTGGCCCGTCAAAAATTAGAAAAGGAAACATTTAGAATCGCCCAACAACAACACTCCAAGGCTCCTATACGTCCTATACGTGTTGGCGATTACGTTTATCTACTTGCTGTAAAACCTCCCCATTTATCTCCGAAGCTGTTCAAGAAATGGGTCGGTCCTTATTTGGTTGTTAATGTCCTTAAATTTAACAAATATCTCTAAGATGTCTCGTTACAAATAAGGAATTTGAATCACATGTGGATAATTTAAAAATTCTCCCTATGCCAATTGTTAAAACTATGGACAATAATCTTTCGTCCAGTTGGCAATCCTATGATCCTATAAGGAATCCTTCCATACCCCAGAAACCTGTCCAGCGTGGTTTTCGCCAGCCGCCTCCCCAACCTCCACCTGGTAGTCGTCTTCGTCCGCGTGGAGGGGGCCCATCTTCTGTTCCTCATTCAGAAAACGATGATGATGATGAGCATGATCTGCAATACATATTGCCACCCCCTGTACAAGCTGTACAACAACCGATTCAGCCACGACATCAGGTGCAACAACAACAACTCCGAGTTCAGCAACATCACCAGGTGCCACAACAGCTATCGCCAGTACAACAACGGCTATCGCCTGTACAACAACAACAATACCGAGGACAGCAACATCAAAGAGATGTTACACCTATTTCCCCGGAATCTTCATTACCTCCGTCGGTAAATTCTTCTCCAAGACAAGTTCATCATACTCCTCATCAACAAACAACCCAAAGAGTTCCATCTGACTCATCTTTGGCACAAGATCCTAATGGAAGTTTTAATCCATATTTAACACATTCTTTACGAAAGAATATTTCTTATAGCTCACCACAGCTTTCTTCTCCCTTCTCTCAACCTAATTTGTCTGGTCAGAGTTCTATGCATAGTTCTCCTCTTCTTTCTAGACGTTCTTCTACCCATAGTAGTGGTCCTCCGTCTTCCCCAGACCAACAACAAGGTGTTAGAAGTCCTATTAGATATTATGATGAATACCCTAATATCCAATCTTCTCCTTCTTCTCCTGAAGAAACTTTTATTAAGGATGATAGACGAATAGATCCTTCCTACCGTCCTCATCCACAATTTAGAGGTCCTCGTGCAAATTCTCCAATGAGACTTCGCAGTCATGCGAGACGAGTGTCACCTCCTCCTCCAGCTAATCCTGAATCACCTTCTTTCCATTCAGTTGATCCACGTACTATCTCCTGGACTCCAAATCCTAATGTTCGTTCTAGATCTGTTTCCGATATATTTAGACAATTTCCCTTGGATGTTTCCAGAGTAGATCCTCCTGCCTTACCTCTGAAGTCGAGAGACATTCCTCCTGCCTTACCTCTTAAGTCAAAGGATATTCCTCCTTCATTGCCTTTAAAATCAAGAGATATTCCTCCTGAATTGACACCTAAGCTTCCACCTAAATTACCTCCGAAGCTTTCGCCCAAATTCACTAGTGTTCTTGATTATTCTACTCCTACATATTCTCAAAGAATGTACCCCGTACGAAATATTCTACAACCTTTCCATTCTACTCCTATAACGGATGTACAAACTCATTCTTCTAATAATTTACCTCAACCTTCTACTACCTCCACTACTGTCAATCCTACACCCAGTGGTACGGATTTTGCCAGCACTGGAGCTATTCCTAAACCAAGAAACATAAACCATCTCAATCATATACAATATCAACAATATAATTATTACCCAAAGAACACACATATATAACCAGTGTTCACCTCATACTTATTCAACGGCGATTCCTTGAAGTAAGTATGAATCTGTAAATTTTGTAAATAGCTAATTTTAAGAGATCAATCTACATCGTGTGTTCTACGCGCGATTTGAATATAGTAAGTAAGTAAGTCGAACTTTCGTGTGTGCGCGCGGGATTTCGTTCTTTAGTATGTAAGTTACATTTAAGTATATATCCTACACAGTATTATATCCTATACTTTTAGTATATAAGTTATACATAAGTACATACCTTTTAAGTGTTATACCCTCTACTATTATATGTTATACATTATACTCTTATATGTTTTGTACAGTATACTTTTATATGTTTTGTATTCTTATACTTTTATATGTTTAGGTCTATACCTAACTTTTTACAAAATGAAGAAAATAGAATAAAATTGAAAAATAAAAGAAAAATCGAAAAATATGAAACAAACTAGTTATAAGTAACTCGTTAATATATGTAGCATTGTATTAAAATTGTCCTACATATATGTGTGCTTTTAATTTTAAGTATTTGTGTAATAATTAGTTATGTTCCTTCTTAAGTTGATGTTAATTACTTTATGCTTTGCTTATTTCCTTTTAGTTACTGTTTATTTAACCTATTCCTGTAATTAAATTATGCTTATGGACTGAGAAATATTCTCTTTTCAACTTTAATGAATAAAACGTGCTTCACAAACATCCCTGAAATCTAAGAAGAACATACTTGGCGACCTTTATATCTTTACTTGACTAATTACTTAATTGATGTCATCTATCATTCCTTCTTTTGTTTTGTTTCATGTAAATTCTTTTCTTGTTCTAATTTTTTTTTCTTCTTTTCTTTTCTTTAATCGTTTTACATTATGTTAACTATTGTATATGTCTATGATAACTCATAAATGATTTATGTGCTGAAGTTTATTCTATGTTCATTATGTCTTGTTTTTGATGTTTTGTAAGAAAATTTTGTTTACTTTTGTAACTAATAATTCCATGCATCCTTGAATCTTATTACATGTTTCTTTTATAAATTTTATGTTCCAAGTCATTAGTGATTATGTTCATATTCGTTGGATAGTATGTTGTAAAACAACTATCATAGCTTCTCTGTTTTAACGTCCCTTACGTTACGACATTCATTAGACTTAATTCCCAGACACGAACCTTCCGTTATTCATATAAGACCTAGACGGTTACGTATTTTAGACTTTACTGACCAACATCCAGACACTTATGATACTCCTCCTCATCCTATTCCCCTAACTCAAAGATTTTAACCTGGTGTGATTTCGTCTTCCGATGGATAGGAATTCCTGAAGCAACAATTTATCGAAAGTACGTGTTTGGATTATATCAAAACTTTAAAGTGCTAGCAATAAT
>JABUQX010143427.1:22500-27500 GCA_015478945.1 Trachelipus rathkii | reverse complement strand
CACCTCACGGGCGTAGCCCTATTCAAGGAGGGGTGTTGCACACCTGAAGTTCACACTTAACGCAAATTACGCAGATGAGCAAGACGCAGGTTTTGAAGTGAGGGAGATTAAATTCAGCAGGAAACACAGAAATGGAAGAGAATTCCACATAACCGAGGTGCCAGGAAAGAAGGAAGCATCGTAGCGAACTAATGGAGTTACCAATATCCACAAAACTCATGAGCAGACACAGCACCCCTGAAGCCAGTGCTGAGGGTGTGGTAAAGATGGTGGTACGCGATTGACAAGTTCCCTCGAGCACCTGCCGCTGCAGTACCTATAGAAAAGAAGATAAAGCATCAACATCGCGCCGCAAAGATAGAGGTCAAGTGAACTGGAAAGTACTGGAACAGTTTATAAAAGTCTTTGGCTTTTGACTCAACCCTGTCCAAAGCCGGGTGAGACCAGAGCCCCCCAGATGAGAGCAGTACTCCACACAAGGGGGGATGAGGCCCTTGTATAGCTGGAGTAATCCTAGAAGAGAAAAAGTCTCAGTTCAAACAGAACTCCCAGTTCCTTAGGCCGCCATAGCAACCGTTGTGATGTGAGGTTTCCAAGACATTTTTTTGTTTATGTTAAGGCCAAGGATATTTATATTGTCAACAGGAGAGACGAGAGAACCGTCGAAAGAGATAGGAAAGTTGGAAGGTGTTTTAGAGAAGGAGATTTGTAAAAGTTGAGTTTTTAAAGAATTGAATTTTTGGCAATAGACTATCTTCATTGAATCCCAACCAGATCAAAGGAGAATAGAATGGGAAAGATTAAGATGAGAGGAATCTAGAAGTAAAGGAGGGAGCAGAATTGGAGTTGAAGAATGAAGGGTCGAGTCATCGGCATACGAGTAGATAGAGTTAGATGTGCAGGTGAGAAGATCATTAATGAAAAGTAAGAATAAAGTGGGAGATAAGACAGAATCCTGAGGAACACCACAATTAACAGAAAAAGAAGAAGAAGTTGCCCCGTCAACGACAGCCGATATTGAGCGATTTGAGAGAAAACTAGACATAATTAAGCAAAGAAAAGGAGGAAACCCAAAGGAGGGGAACTTTGAGAGCAGTGACGCGTGTCATACCCGGTCAAATGCTTTGGATATGTCAAGCGCCACCACGCAAGACTCCTCGTAGTTCCTAAGAGCGGAAAACCATAAATCATTAAGATAGGAAAGTATATCGCCAGTAGACCTCGAGCGCTGAAAGCCGTACTGGCGATCAGAAAGAAGTGAATGAGATTCCAGGTGACCTAAGAAATGAGAGTTGAGAAGGGTTTCAAAGATCTTTGATAGAATACAAGTGAGAGCTATAGGGCGATAGTTAGAAGGATCAGAACGGCTTCCTTTTTTCGGAGTTGGTTGAACGTGTGCGCGCTTCCAACACTGAGGAAAAGTGTGTTTTAAGACACAAAGAATATAGTTGAACGAGGAGCGGGGTCAGCACGGAAGCACATTCACTCAAAATTCGGGGAGGAACGCCATCCGGGCAACCCGCCTTCCTAACGTTCATAGATTTCAGGAGTCCATGCATCCGATCAAATGTAATCACAGGCAAAGGCATAAGACACCTGAGAGGAGAAGTAGGAGGCGGAGGAGAAATGCCAGAATCGTCAAGGGTTGAGTTAGAGAAAAATAGTAGACCAAAGAGATTGGTCTTTTCAGTTGGAGAATTAAAAACAGAACCATCAGAGCGAATAAGAGGAGGAATATATATATATATATATATATATATATAGATATATATATATATATATATATATATATATATATATATATATATATATATATATATATATATATATATATATATATATATATATATATATATATATATATATATATATATATATATATATATATATATATATATATATATATAAAGTGGGGTATCCAGGATGTTTTTCGGGGTGGGACAGACAAAAATTTTCTTATTTTATATATATATATATATATATATATACAAATGGCGAGAAAGATTTATATAAAGAATACATATATATATATATATATATATATATATATATATATATATATATATATATATATATAATTAATTTAACCTCTGGACTTTTGTTATAAACGGATATGATACTTAAAAATGCTTAGTGTCTAAAAAATTTCGGGGGCCATATTCCCTGGCCCCCTGGATACGCCATCATATATATATATATATATATATATATATATATATATATATATATATATATATATATATATATATATATATATATATATATATATATATGAATTTTCATTTATATATATATATATATATATATATATATATATATATATATAATTTTTAATTCAAACTTCAAAGAATAAACATCCGCATCCGCATCCGCATCCTCATCTACTTTAAGATCCGCATCCGCATCCGCATCCTCATCCTCTTTAAGATCCGCATCCGCATCCGCATCCGCAAACAGTCAAATTTTGACATCCGGTCCATCACTAATATATATATATATATATATATATATATATATATATATATATATATATATATATATATATATATATATATATATATATATATATATATATATATATATATATATATATATATATATATATATATATATAAGGTAGTAATTAGAATGGCCTTTCAATCGAAAGATGAATACTATCCGCTATCCGCAAAAAGATTAATGCATGGTTGCGGATAGTTAAAAAATTCATATTCGTTCCACCTCTAATATATATATATATATATATATATATATATATATATATATATATATATATATATATATATATATATATATATATATATATATATATATATATATATATATATATATATATATATAGCATGAGAAATTTGTTTATAACTGTTAACCATAATAAAAACTACAATACAGGAAAGGGAATGTTGATTATCATCCTGCACGACTTGCGGAAAATGTAAATTCAAAACTGCACAATAGTCTAGCAAAGGGAATATTTGGAACCTGGCAAAATTCTACATAGTGGAAATGTAAAAAATAAAATAAAAAAAATATTGTTAATAATTATAGTAATATGGATTAGATAGCCTATTTAGAGACCTTTATTGGTTACTCGTTAAATAAATAGACTTCTATTAAATTTTGCTTTTTTTTTTTTAACTAAAGAATACCAAAAGGGTATACTGCACTGATGGCAGGAGTCGGGGTCTCACCCTTCCGGGGAACTACGGGTAGGACTCCTTCCCTCCGGGGAGGGTCTCCGAACCCCCGCTCTTGGTATTTGGGTGTCGCGGGTTTTCCTCCGCCCCCCTACGGGGTATGGAAAACGTCCCCCTGTGTGTTTCCCGTTGGCTCGAGCCCCCACATTGCCGTAATACTCAAAATAATATAGTGTATATACTATGTCCCCTGTCTCTAAAAAAAAAAAAAAAAAATAGCCAATATTTATTTTATTTATTTATTTATTTATTTTTTTTTTACATTTTCCTAACTAAAATTTTACAAGGATTCCAAAAATGTATTCCTTTTCGCTGTAGTTATTGTATTTTGTTATTTTTTTTTTTTTTTTTTTTTTTTTACATTTTCCGCACTAAAATGTTACCAGGATTCCAACAATGTATTCCTTTTCCCTGTATCTATTGTAGTTTTTGAGATATGAGTTGTAGTTTTAAACCAAAAGTTGTAGTTTTAAACCAATTATAACCTATATATATATATATATATATATATAGCGGAAGAGAGTATATATATATATATATATATATATATATATATATATATATATATATATATATATATATATATATATATATATATATATATATATATATATATATATATATATATATATATTTATATATAGTGCTACCTTGAGATACGAGTGCCCCAACTTACGAGATTTCCGAGAATGTTCGCGAACCGAAACTACTTTTATCAATGAAATTAACGTAAATCCAATTAATCCGTTCGCCCGCCCTAGAAACATATTGTTTGTTGACTATTTTTGTGGATTTATGTGTGGCAAAAATATATAATATAAAATATACAGTACTATAACTTTTCCTTGTGGTTGATAGTTACTGGGCACCGGTAGATGGTAGAGGAGGAGGAGGAAGACTACTCCTTCGAAGGAGAGTCCCATTCCATAATAACGTCGGGCAACTGTGTAGGTATTTCTGGTGTTTTTTCTCGTGTTTGTATCCTGGGAAGTGGTTCGATTGCTGGCTCGGTGGCTGGTGTTTTTACAAGATAACGATCAAGAGACATTTGTCTTTTCCTTTGTTGGATAATTTTCCAAAATTGGGACATCACATTGTCATTTAAAATGTCCACAGCTCGGTTGGTCACAGTTTTGTTAGGGTGTTTCTCAATGAAAACCTGCACTTCACTCCACTTGCTAAAAATTTCTTTGATCTCAGCACTTGAAACATGTACCACCTCTTCCTCCTCCTCTCCTGAGTGCTCCTCCTGCATAACTTTCATCTGTTCACGTTGCAACTCAACAAGCTCTTCTGTGTTGAGTTCTTGTCCGTGGTTCTCCACCATCCACTACATCACATACTGAAACATTACCGCGCCAAAGCTATGCATTGTACGCGGGTCGAGTCAAAATTCGTTCTGAAATTGTGTTCGTGGGCCGATTTGTGTGTGTTTAGAGGCGTTCGTGACCCGAGGTACCACCATATATACATATATATATATATATATATATATATATATATATAGGTGTCCTATGCCTTTGCCTGTGATTACATTTGATCGGGTGCATGGGCTCCTGAAATCTATGAACGTTAGAGCAGGTGGGCCCGGATGGCATTCCTCCCGTGTTTTGAGGGAGTAAGCTCGTGCTGGCCCTTCCCTCGTTCATCTATAATTTCCTCTATGTCTCAATATTAATACTTTCACTCAGTGTTGGAAGCATGCAAATGTCCAACCAAAAAAGGTAGCCGCTCTGATCCTTCTAACTATCTTCCTATAGCTCTCACTTGTATTCTGTCTAAGATTTTTGAAATCCTTCTCAA
>JABUQX010143427.1:0-17500 GCA_015478945.1 Trachelipus rathkii | reverse complement strand
TTGTCGTCCCTATAAACAAGAGTGGGGGAAAAGGATGAAGCAAAAATAGGGATAATATTTTTTGTAAAGTGACAGAAGTTATTAAAAGAAAAGTTTGCATTATCTACGATTTTTTTTTCATTAGAGGGAATAGATTTTGCACAATTATTGATAAAATAAAGCAGGACATGTTTACAAAGTCTGAAGAATAATGCAATTCCTGAAGATATTACGAGAACAAGAACGTTATTATTTTTAACTAAAGTGACAAAAAATGACATTGTGCCCCATTCTAGCTTATTTGTTCAACTTACTGCAATATTTTGCTTTGACTGAAGTGTATGTAAAAAATTCCATACGTACACAAATTTAGTTGGAAAAATAAGGTGAATTTTATTATCGATTTTAAATAAGGTTGGACATACTTTTAAAATCTGCAAAAAAAGCTTGGAAAAAAAGTATATTTTATATAGCTTTGGATTCCAGAATTGAGTGGTTCTTAGTTTAATAAACACCGATCTAGGCCACTGACCTTCTAGTGTAGAAAGATATTTGAAGACTAATTTATCATATTAAAATACATTCGAAAAAATTAAAAATATGTTGATGAAAATTTGTTTCTTCAACTTTTTCATCTGCTTTTTAAATTTTATTTTGGTAAATATAAGAAATATATTCTCAAATACATTTGTTTCAATGATTTGCATTTTTTAAATGAATGAGTCACAGGAGATTTTACTCTCCATCAGCGGGATTCGAACATTGGACTCCGCGTTGCAGAGTTAACAATAACCGGATGCTCTAACTTTAAAGCAACATATTTCTAGCGATTATTTTTTGGTGAAGATTTGATTAGGTGTATTGTCGTTTGCTGCACTGCATATTATGAATCCTTCCTCGCTGTTTTTTCTTAATCTAAAAGGAGGCCTCTTTACATAAAAATATATGAAATTATCGTGACTAATTTTTTGTAAAGCTTGTTATATTTAAAAATTGACAACATTTTAACGTGATAAAGTTGTTAATCATTTTCTTTTTTTTCTTTTTTTTTCCTTTTTTTATAATAATCATTTCTTCAACCTTGGTTGATGCACGCTATCAGCACGAAGGAATATTAGAATATGATTGGTATATACAAATTTTAACATTAGAAAACGAGAAAATTCTTTTTCTTCTTCTTCTTCTTCTTCTTCTTCTTCTTCTTCTTCTTTTTCTTTTTCTTCTTTTTTTCTTCATCTTTTTTTTCTACTTCTTTTTCTTCTTCTTCTTTTTTTTCTTCTTCTTCTTTTCCTTCTTTTTCTTTTCTTTTTCTTCTTTTTTTTTTCTTCTTTTTCTTCTTCTTTTTCTTCTTTTCTTCTTTCTTTCTTCTTTCTTTCTTCTTCTCTTCTCTTCTTTCTTCTTTCTTTTTTCTTCTTTTTCTTCTTCTTTTCTTCTTCTTTTTTTTCTTCTTCTTTTTCTTTCTTTTTCTTTTTCTTTTTCTTTTTCTTCTTTTCTTCTTCTTTTTCTTCTTTTCTTCTTCTTTTTCTTCTTTTCTTCTTCTTTTTTCTTTTCTTCTTTTTCTTTTTTCTTTTTCTTCTTCTTCCTTCTTTTTCTTGAAATTGACATCCTTGGAATTAAAATAAAACATTGAATATAAATTTGAATTTAATAAATATCTATCGTCCACCGTCCTCACAATCAGTAATAGATGTAGCTTTGTATACCGAATTGAGCAGAATTTCAGAAGGGTATACAATAATTGTAGGAGACTTTAACTGCCCAAATATCAACTACAATTTACTTGATGCAGATGCGGAAGGAAATAGATTACTAAAATTCTTAGGAGATAATTTCCTTTTTCAAATAATTGATTGCTCAACGAGGGAATACAATAATACAGACATATCAATAGTGAGTCATTTCAACTTGGTAAGAAGTTTTGAGGTTATTGAACTTATTGGTTAAAGTGATCATAGCATTATCAAATTTACCATTAATATTGAAAACAAAATACATAACAATTACTTGAAAATTCCAGATTTTAAGAACGCAAATTTTAATGGCTTTAAGGACAGCTTATCTATATATGATTGGGATGAAATATTAACAGGAAATGCAAATATAATGAATCCTACCAAAATGTAGCCAAGATGAGAATTGTTCAAATTCGAGACTTTAAGTAATATAAATAGAGCTTATAAACTTGGGAAGTCTTCTCCCTCAGTGGAAAATAATAATAGTTACATAGCTTGTCTACGAAACTGCAAACGACTAATTAGATGTTATTAACGAGAACATGAAATTAATATTGCTCGACAAAATAAAATTAATCCTAAACGTTTTACAATTATGTTAAGGACAAAAGTTCCATTAAATAATCAATTGAACCATTACTGGACACTAATGGAAATTTAAAATCATGCATTGCTGATGTGGCAAACATTTTAAATAACTTTTTCTTCACAGTTTTTACGAAAGAGAATCTACATAGTGTGCCTAACATGAAAGACAAAAAGGGATTTTCATGCAGATAATATTTTAGATACATTTGAAAATTTAGAAGAAGGAGTTGTTTTCCAGATTGATAAACTATTAATGAATAAATCACATGGGACAGATGACTTCTCACCTTAAAAATTTGAAAGACATATTCGTAAATCCTTTGATAAAACTTTTCAACACGTTTTTTCAAAAGGGATTAGTACCGTATGATATCAAACTTGTTAGTATAATTCCTATTTTCAAAAAAAGAGATCGAAGCTCCCGAATAGCTACAGACTAATTAGCTTAATTTCTATAGTTGGCAAAATCTTTGAAGTAATACTAACAAATAGACTAGTTTCAAACCTTGAAGACCATTGGTTACTCAAAAATTTTTGATGTGATTTTAGAAGAAATAGATCATGTTTAATAAATTTTCTAGAATTTTTTTAATGTGGTTTTCGAAAGTCATTTGATACCGTTCCTCATCAATGATTATTGGAAAAGCTTATAAATCATGGTATTCGAGCAAAACTTCTAAATTTACAACAACGAGTCGTTATCAATGGTGTGTTCAGAATGGGAGAATGTTAATGGTGTTTATTATATATGTAAATATCATGGATGATAATGTTTTAATCAATACCTCGAAATTCCGGATGATGCAAAACCTGGAAATCGCATAAATTGTGAGAAAGATTATCAATTACTACTCCAACGAGATTTGAATAATGTAAATTGGTCGAAAATATGGCAAGTGAAATTAATACCGATAAATGTAAAGTTATATATTTTGGGAGTAGGAACAACGAATATGATTGCATAATAGATGACTCAGTTATCAAAGTTGTCAGTGAGGAAAAGGATCTTGGAGTGTTGATTAACAAGGATTTAAAGTTTGCGAAACAATGAGCTGAAGTTATTAAGAAATTAAATAAAGCTCTAGAGGTTATTAACAAACTTCAAATATAAATCTAAAAATTTAATAGCTAATCTCTATAAAGAGTTACAGTTTTGGAATCCATACCTCAAAACGGATATAGAAAAAAATAAAAGAATACAAAAAAGGACAACCAAATAATACTGGAATTAAGAGATAAGTCATACGAGAAACGACTTCATGAACTAAATTTCCATTTTTTAGAGACAAGAAGATTGAGATGGAAACTAATAGAAGTTTTCAAAATACTAAATAAATTTGATAACATGCATTACAGACAATTCTTTCGATGCAATTTTATTGATGTAACACAAAATGGTGGACATAAACTTTCTCATAAACAATTTCCAACCAATATAGCAAAATATTTCTTCTCTTACGATGTAATGGTGCAATAGTCTTTCCTATGAAATAGTGAAAAGCGATAATATCGATTCATTCAAGAAAAAATAAATAAATAAATAAATAAATATATATATATATATATATATATATATATATATATATATATATATATATATGTTATATATATATATATATATATATATATATATATATATATATATATATATTATATATATATATATATATATATATATATATATATATATATATATATATATATATATATATATATATATATCATAAGGAGATTGGTCTTTGAACTTCTAATCAACTTCACTTCTATTCTATTAATGGACTGGAATTGGTGAGCTAGATATGGTTTAATCAAACTAGAGCTAGTGAAATTAAGCTTGATTTTTCCTTTCTTGAAACACTAGAATTAGTGAACTCAGTATAAAACTAAGTATAACCTAAGTATAAAACTAAATATAAAATTATAAACTAAGTATAAAACTAATACTAGTATAATTCAACTCGATTTTACTTTAATAAAATACTAGAATTAGTGAACTAGATATTATAAAATCAAACAGATCTGTTCTAGATATAGAAAAATCAAACAGGTATGTTCTATAGCAGTGGACATTTACAACAAAATAAATAAATCATAAACCCCAAAACAACAAATACTAGATGAAGTACAGTCAAACAGATCTGTTATAAGACAGTTGGCAACAACCAATAAAATAAATAAGTCATATACCCAAAAACAACAAAAACTAAACAAATTAGCCTTGAGTGGACTGTGAAGTCTTTGTTAGGATTTATTCTGTAGTTTATTTATTGTGTAGTTCTTCATTTTCTTCTTCTTTTCTTCATCGTCACAAGTACCAGAGGTTAGCTTACCGTCTGCCTGAAAAGTTAATAACCTAATGAGAAAAAATTAGTCAAGCAGTCATCTCTTTGAAACAAACTTGAATTTCTCTCGATTATTGAATTTAAGCTCCTCAAATAGGAATTCAAAATAAAAAAAAATTTAAAATTAAAAATATAAATAAAGAAAAGTTGCAACTTTTTCATTATTAGTGTTGATGAACTAGCAATTAAAGTTTTTTATTTCTTCTCTGCCATTTATATATATATATATATATATATATATATATATATATATATATATATATATATATATATATATATATATATATATATATATATATATATATATATATATATATATATATATCTGGTCGATTTTGGAATAACCATCCTCATTCGACCATATAGGTAGGGTAATAAAACGCGTCGCAATTCCAAGATTTTTATCATCCTTCTAATTCCAAAACATGAAAGTAACTGGAAAATATCTGAAAGACTACTTCCAAAAAACCTATATAAAGAATAGGAAATACGATATAAGTTAAATGAATTTTAAAATAATTAAGCTGTTAATTAAAAATTAATTAGTATAATATATTCAATATAAACAATATTTCCAACAATTTATATCATTAACACATCAAAAATTCTCCAATATTATAATCTATATTTTTATTAAAAAATAAAAGTATTGATTATAATATAATTATTAATTACAATATATCAAAATATTAATTAACAAATATATTTCATTAAATATGGCAAACATTCTTTATTTTTTAAAACAATAAAATATTGAGAAGTAAAACAGGCTTTAAATATTTTACAAGATTATTTTTATTATTATTACCTTTTTATTATTATTATTATTATTATTATTATTATTATTATTATTATTATTATTATTATTATTATTATTATTATTATTATTATTATTATTATTATTCAAAGTATTAATATTTTTACCTTTGTCCAAGTGGATGGAAAAGTTTGTGTGAGAAACTTCTTTTGCTATCTCACTAATATCTAATCTCTGGCCTGTTTTAATTTTATATTTAAATTTTATAATTAAATGGGAAAAAAGAGAAATATACATATTTGTATATTATATGATATATATATTATATATATACATAGAATATATTCAAATAATGTATATTATGAATGTTTCACTTTTCAAAGAAAACTTTAGATTTAATTTTTCGCGCCTCTAACAACAATACCTAGAGCTATTTCTTTAGCTGTTATCTAAGCAAGTGATAGGCCCAAACGAATGAATTTTCTTATGGTCTAGCCCTTTTAAAAGATCGCTCTCCCCATTATCCCTCTCGTCCCCTACTCTATCTCTCTAAATGTATTCCCTCTCTGTCCCTCATCATTCTCTCCCTCTCTCAATCTTTCTTCTGACGTGAAGTCTAAAATGGATTTATTGAAACAAATCTAGATTTAAATCCAGATGGATTCCTAGATTTAGGAATGGATTTAGGAATAGATTTAGGAATAGATTTATTCCTGAATTTGGGAATCATGATTCACAGACTTCTTTCGAAACTTTGGCTCCAGTTTTACGATCAAAAAGCTTAAAGAAGTGTCGAGTCAGGTAATAAAAAAGATATTAAAAGAAAAGTTAGTTAAACAAAAAATGTTGAAATGTAACTGAAGCTTGAGAAGTGGATTGCGAAACGAGATTTTGTTTTCGAATTATAAGTTTTTAATATCAATAAACCTAGTTTCTTGATTTCAGATATTGTGAAATATATTTTACAATAAGGACTCTGCCTTCAAAAAATTAAAATTCATAAAGGATTTTAATTCTAATAGTACTATAAACTTATAATTCAAAATTTAGAAATTCATAAAGGATATTAGTCTAAGTTAGCAACATTAGAATATACTTCTACTTCTTGTGAAGTCGATAGTCTATATGGAATAGGTGGTGGCATAGGAGGTTTGGGTATTAATGATTGTCTAAATTTTATGGGAGGTTGTACCAAGGGTTCAATTTCAATTTGATTCTGTGGGGAACTTTGAACTGGGGTTACCTCTAATGGAAGGGTTGAAATGGGTATATTATTCAATGGAATATCTTGGGGTTCTTGATTTAATTCTTTCAAACATTTTCTACACAATGCTTTTCTATAAGACCAAGTCAAATAAATAATCACTATGATGAAAATGAATAAAATAACACTAGTGGTTCCTCCACCGATATATGGGATTAATTTAACTTGAGAAAGATAAGGAGTTAATGGGTGGATGGTATTATTAATACTGTCCAGTCTCTTATTCCACTGAACTTCTTTCATTATTTGAAATTTTGGAAACAATGCTGAAGAGATATTTGGTAAAGCAACATGAGTTAAAAAATTAAACAAAACTTTATCAGATTGAGCAATTAATGAAGTTAATGAAATATTTTTCTCTAAATGAATGGGATTTTTAAATTGATAATTAGCAGAGGTAAAAGTACAACCGTGAGGAATATTGAAAATAAAATTATTTATATGCTGTACTGAATGAGGTCTTTCGCAGGATATAGAAGCTCTAATTTTTTCTGCAAAAGATATGATAGTGAAATGTCCTAGGGTTACTGTGAAAGGTTCTTTTGATTTAAAGATAGTTATAGGACATGACGAGAAATTAGTAGTATAGTTAAGCAGAAGCGATAGCAAGCAGGTTTTGTCATCAATGGATGTAAAAGGTTGTGATTGAGGGCAAACCGCTGTTTTCCCTATGTTACGACAATAATCGTGGACCGAATTCCGCAAATAAGTATATTTTCTTTGACCATAATTAACGAAAAGATAATTATTCGGTGTATTATACATTATTCGAACGGACGTTTCATTAAATGGAATGAATGTTGGGAACGGAATTAACTTATATGAAATAAATTTCTCATTTGAAATGAATGGAATTAGTGTAATTAATTCGTATGGGTTAGTGGTTGATTTTATAGTCCATGAGTATGTCAAAAATGAATGGTATGTTGATGCTTCTAATGGTATGATAGGATGTAATTTAGTGGTCTGTGTCATTTCTAGTATATATGGTAACAAAAAGATGGGTGAATAAAGTTGATCATTAGTTATCTTGTTTTTAGCTAATTGTAATGAAGTGATAACTAATTGATGTATCATTGTAATACTGTTAACTGAATGTTCAACTAATGTAAGTAATGATTTGACACTACCTAGTTGATTAAGTATGTTGTGGGTTGCAAGTGATCTGTTTTGAAATTCAATTAATTTTTGTAAGTTAATTTGAAATTCTGATAATGTTCGGGTATTTGACTTTAATTGTTCTTTAAGTTCATTAACTAATAAATTTGAAGTACTCGCAAAGTTTCCTAATATATTTATCTTTTTTCTTAAAAATTTAATTTGTTTATCAGTCGCGGTACCAAATAAAATATTAAGTATATCTCCTCCCAATTCAAAAGCAGCTCTTTTATATTTAGTTTGGGAGTGAATCCATGGTAAGCTTTTAATTTCAGCTAATTTAAGGGATATTACTTTAGTTCTAATTTTAATGAGTTGAAATTCCCATTTATGCGCTCTTTGGTTTATGGAAATATTAATAAAATTATCATTAAACGCAGGCAAAAATTTATCTTTTAAAGTATCTATCATTTTAGTGGTTCTAAAAATAGTGGTTTTAATTTCTGATGGGCATTCTAAAGATACAATCAAGTCAAGATATCCTTCAATAAAATTTACTTCACCGGAGTGATACAAAATGATACCTGGCAGTACTCTTGTCTCTTCATTAATGTTAGTGGAGATGGATAAGACTGCAGGTAAAAGAAGTAATGCAAATGCTGGATGTAACATTTTCATTTTAGTCTGAAATGATTATTACTTCGATTTAATAAATGAGGTCGCCGTTTCATTAAAGTAAAATTAAAATAATTAATTACCTATGATTATACTAGAATTACGTTAATTTTGAAAATTTAAAATTTGAATCAAGTTTGATATGTTTCTGATAATAAATTTTATAAATGAAATCAAGTTTGATAGTTCTCTGATAATTAAAATAAAATAAACTTTAAATGAAATCAGGTTTATTGGATCTTGGATAATAAAAATTAAAATGAAAATTAAAATTATAACATTCTGATTATGAAAAAGTTTCTTACTATTAATAAAAAATCTGATTATATAGCATGAGGCTAATTAATATTAATAAAAGCTGATTATATAGCATAAGGCTAATTAATATTAAGAAAAGCTGATTATATAGCATAAGGCTAATTCTGAATTAAGATAAAATTAAAAATAAAAGCAAGCTAATTATATAGCTTAAGGCTAATACTTAATTAAAATTAATTAAAAAGATTCTTAATATTAAATAAACAATTCTGATTATATTTTTATTATTCTAATATTAAAACGAAATTTTTCGATTTTTATTTTGTTTTCTTTTTAAAATAAAAAATAATAATAAAAAAATGTTACTAATAAAAATAAAAGTATATAAACGTTTCGTAAAATGAATTTTTCTATTTTTTTATGGTTTTTTAGTTTCAAAAGAAAAGAATGACCCCTGGGGGCAAAAAAAAAAATTTCCGAATTCGTAACGGACATAATAAAAATACGTATACTTATACTAAAAGAATAAGAATAGAAAAGGGTAAAAAGTGTATTTTGTGTATTGTAATAGGAAATATAAAACTTAAACCTAAAGGTTATGAACACAAATAAAATAAAATAAAAGATTTATTTACAAAAATTTTTACAATTCTAAGAGATTTTAACTCTTAGGAGGCAAGTAGTGGAGCCTATTTCCTCTTCTAGTCATCTCTAAAGGCAAAACAACTGGAGGTCTCTTTAACTCTGGTTCAGACGACTCTTTTGTTGTTTTATCAGTTCTTGGTGGTAGAGGTGGAGGAGATTCATGCTCTCTTTGCCTTGTTTGGCTTCTTGTAACCCTCGGTTCCACATCCCTCGGACCTCTGAATTGCTGGTGAGGTCTATACGACGGATCTTCTTTTCTATCATCTCTTGTGCCTTCAGATGTTGATAAATCCATAAAATCTTCTGGAGGTGTTACCTCATCATCTTTGGGAAGTGCTTCAGCGGAACTTGGCACATATTCCCCTACAGTTCCATCTGCAAGTGGTGTTACCAAAGTATCCTCTTGTACTTCTGCAATGACAGGCTGTTCCTCATGTTCAGAACTGTCTGAAATATATGAATCCTCTTGTCTGATTGGTGATAGAGACGGTCTATATCCTCTTACTTGAGTTCTTGTTTGGGGAGTAGAATTCATCAATCTACTTCCTTGAGGAGTATCAGGTATTATTTGGTTACAAGAAGTTTGTGTTTCTTCTACAGGATTCTGTTGTTCTTGTGTTGAATCCTCTGGTATAATGTTTTGTTCATCATAAAAATTAGGGGGAATCCAAGAAGAAGTGGTTGGAGATTCTTGATCATCTTCCTGTCGATCTACTTCTTCAGGTTCCATTCTTGTTCTTCTTTCTGTTGTAACTTTTGGGGAATCCAATGTTTCTTGAATAGCATCAGGATTCCAAATCTCATCATTATCAAAAGAGAAATGAGATTCTGTAATCTTTTCTACTGGAATTATCTTTACATTATCCCGGTGAACCGGAAATAATTTCGTTGAATTTAAACACGAAAGCATAAGCTTATTTGGCTCTTTTATTTGATTCACAATAAAAGGTCCTTCAAATCTTTTGTTCAACTTTGAACTTTGTTCTGGTTTCTTTACAGCATTCACAAAAACATAATCGCCCACTTTCAATTCTCTTTGTGTGGCATGTTTGTGTTGCTGTTCCATAGCTTTAATTGTTTCTTTTTCTAGACTTTCTCTTGCTAAGTCTCTTATTGCTTCCATTCTTTCCACTACGACATCTACCTCATCTGAAATGAATTTTCTATTTTCCGATTTATTTGTAAATGGAGAGACATAATCAGGCATCTCGTAGGGAAGTCTCTTTATATATCCATGCAGGACGAAATGTGGAGAAGATCCAATTGATCTATTATACGATGTATTAATTGCTATTTGAGCAAAAGATAAGTATTTTGACCAATCTCTGTGATTGTCTTTTACAAAATGACGGAGGAAATTTTCAATATCCGCATTCAATCTTTCAACTACACCATTTTGACTTGGTTTGTAGGGCAGAATATTAACCTTTTTTATCCTCCAAGCTTTGCATAGCTCTTTGAAGGCAGCTGACGTAAATTCTGGGGCATTATCAGAAGCTAGTATTTCTGGGCTCGAATGCCGACATATTATTCTTTCTTGTAAAGCTTGAGCAAATTCTTGGCTTGTTCTTGACTTACAGGCGACTAATTCGCAGTATCGAGTCAAAACATCTCTGAAGACGAGAATGTGTTTGGCTCCTGAAATTGAACATGTGGGAAGTTTTCCTATACTATCCACATGTACTCTAGAAAACGGGGAAGAGGCCATCTGTTGATTTCTGCTTTTGGAGGTCTAGGACCTTTAACCTTAGCACAAGACACGCACTGAGAACAGTACTCCTTTACTAACTTACTTAGATGAGGAAAAACGTATCTTTCTCTAACTCGTTTTTCAGTCCTTTGCTGTCCTCCATGCCCACTTCCAAGTGAAGAATGGCACTGATCTATAACTGAGTAGATCATGCTATCTGGGACCTGTATTACATAAGGTTCCTTTCTAGTTGCATAATATAATACTTTCTTATGGAAAATGTGTGGATAAGTCTTGGGGTTTTCCTTAGCCCACTTAACTAATTCTTTTAATCTAGGGCAATTCTCTTGTTCCCTATTAAAAGTTTCTTTCGTTAAAATAAAATCTTTTCTTGGTAGCATCGGTTTCTTTTCTCCTTTGAAAAAATAAACGTTTGGAGCTTTTGCTGGGTGCCTACTCAAATAGTCAGGCGGTATATTAGTCTTTCCTGTCTTATACTTAATAGTTGGTGAAAAACTATTAACAAATAAATTCCATCGGGCCAACCTCCCAGTCTGCTGCTTATTGCGGAAGATAAAGCAGAGAGGTTGGTTATCAGTTAATATGGTGATGGGATAACCAAACACCGTATTTTTAAACTTCTGTAGTGAAAAGACAACAGCCAAACATTCCTTTTCTATAATATCATAGTTTAGTTCACTGCCTCTTAACACTCTTGAAACGAACGATAATGGCTTTTCTTTGCCATCGTCCGACATTTGGTAAAGTACTCCTCCTATTCCGTAGTCACAGGCGTCTGTACCTATAAAGAATGGCTTGGAATAGTCTGGAAAAGTTAACTGAGGTTGCACCACAAGCTTCTCTTTTAAGAGCTCAAATGCTTTTTGGTGTTCTTCCTTCCACTCAAACTTAACATTCTTTTTTATTAAGTTATATAATGGTTTCGCAATTAGTGCAAAGTCACTAATTAAAAAGCGAAAATACGAGAAAAATCCTAATAAGGATTGTGTTTCTTTAACACTTGTTGGAGGGACGAAACTCTTCATCGATTCTATCTTCGCTGGGTCTGGTGAAATTCCGTCTCTTCCTATCTTAAATCCTAAATATAATACCGAGGTTTGTAAAAAGTGACATTTAGTCAATTTAACTCTTAATTTGTTTTCTCTAAACGCAGTAAAAACTTTCTTTAAGTTTTCAAAATGTTCTGCCTTATTTTTACCCATGATTAAGACATCATCTAAATACACTTGGGCAATAGGTCCTAATAAATGGTTCAACGCGACTTGCATTGTCCTAGCATAGGTACTTGGGGCATTTCTATGCCCAAATAATAATCTGGTTGGGCAGAATAATCCTTTCCTTGTACGGAAAGCCATTAATTTCTGTGTTTCCTCCTCGACTTCGAGGGAATGGTAAGCATCTATCAAGTCACAGCTAGTGAAAATCGTACTGCCTCCTAGGGACGAGAATATTTCGTCTATTGAGGGCAGTGGGTACACATCTGGGACGCTGAAAGAGTTTAAGTACCGATAGTCTATGCAAACACGAGGTTTGTTTGAATTCTTTTTGGCCACCACCAGTAGAGGTGAACTATGTGGCGAATAGCAAGCTTTAATATATCCTTTCTTTAAAGCTGCATCAGTAAAATTATCTATGTCTTCCAGGTAGCGATGTGGGAGACGATACTGTTTTCTAAAAATGATCTTTGGAGCATCTGGGGTAAGTTCTATTTCAAACTTCTGTATGGGACACACAGGAACTGCATCATCATCTAGAGCAATAACGTCCTTGTATTCCATTAACAAATCTAGAAGTTCTTCTAAATGCTCAGGTTTCTGTAAAATAGAGACATCTGCCTCTTCTTTACTCAAATTATCTGTTATAATCTCTCTGTATGCATTCTTCAACTGTTTATCTGACAGATTTTCTGAGCAGGTTACTATACAAGTAGATCCTATGTGCTTATTTTCTGTAGCAGTATCAGTTTTATTAAAATCTTCTTTTTCATTGAGTTTTAAAATAGGATGACATTTCCCTATATATTTATTTCTTCTTAAATAAAAAGGTTTGTCACTTAAATTAATATAACTTAATATAACTTCATTGTTTCTTACTGGGCACACAGAGTTTGCAAAATATAATGGCCCTAAGGAAAAAGCAGGTGTTATTAAACACTTCTTTTCCAGTTTCAAATCTCCTTTATTCTCAGGTCTGACTTTCAAATAACCATAAGATTGAGCAGGTGCCATTGTTTCTTCTATTAATAGCAATTGAACTTCTATTTCTTCGTCTGCTATTAAAGGTCCTTCCTCTACTGGAGGAAGTTGTGAATTTTCTTTGTTCTCTTGAAGAACAACACTATTTTTATTTATTTCTATCTTTGTAGGCTTCCTTCAATGAGCCTTTAATAATTTCTGTCTTTGTAGGCTTTTCCAATGAGCCTTTAGTAATAATTCTCTTTGTAGGCTTTTCCAATGAGCCTTTATTAATTAATCTCTGTGTAGGCTTTTCAATAGAGCCTTTATTAATTAATCTCTGTGTAGGCTTTTCAATTGAGCCTCTATTAATTACTGGTTTACAGTTATCACTGTAATTCTTTACTTTAAACTTATCATTCCTATTGGAATTATCTATGAAATCTTTTCTATGATTATTAATCATTCTATCTTTCTTAATTATTTCTTTCTCCTGTTTCATGAGAAAGAAGCTTCCTAACTTGGCAAAGATTTTAACTTTTATTTCGTTATCTTCTTCTTTAAGATTTAAATGCGATGAAGAAAGGTCTATTGTTATAGGTAGAGTAGCTAAAAGACTTGTACCTAATAAAATTCCATTCCAAGCTCCAGTGCTTTCAGTTTTACACACTAAAAAGGTAACTGGGTAATACTGTTGGTGTAGTCTCAAAAGTAGATCAACTTCTCCTATAGGATGGATCATCTGTGTTCCAATCCCTTGGACTATAATACTAGCTTCCTTAAGAGACAGTTTAAATCTTCCTTCTCTTTCTATTTCCTTTAATCTATCCAACGATATCAAACAGGTTGTGCTCCCTAAATCTAGTAGGCTATGAACTTCAACCTCGTTCTGACCTTTTGTTGGAGTCAAAAATATTGACAAAAAATAATGACATCCCAATTTTGGGGGTCTAATTCCTACACCAAAGAAGCTGGAGGTTACTATAACACCTCTCTTCTTTAAGCTTGAAGTATTTTCTTTAATTACTGTTCTATTTACCATTTCTTCATTTAAATCTTTGCCTGGACTCAAAAATTTTCCTCTCTTGTAGAGAGATCGGGTTGAAAAAACTGTTCATTCTCTTCTTCTTCATCTTCAGCTCCAGATATTTCTTCTTGTTCCGGATCAGCTTGATGATTAGAAATCAAGTGAACTCTGGTTGTTTTCTTGGGACTCTTACCTTGATAGCTACGCTCATTCTTTGAGTAAGAGTTTGTCTTTCTTGTATTTGAATCATTCTTTATCTCGACTTTTCGAGCTTTAACCCCATTATCAAAATCATTGGGGTTATTGTATGGTATTACCATATTATTTTCATCTTCATTAGGGATCCACACAGGGGCATTCCTACAATTAGGCGTCGAACCCCTGGAATTTTTTACATACTCTGCAATATGTGGTATTCCAACCACAGTTTCTAGAATGATGACCTAAAGATTCACATTTTAGGCAATAGTCCATTGACTTTATCTCTTTACTGGAGAGTTTCTTAACTACTCCTTATTAAGTCTTATATTTGGAGAAGGGCTTGTCCTTTTTCCTGAAAATTTAGAAGTATTCTTTTTATTTCCCCATTCCATGGTTCTGTTCCTCATGGAAGGGTTATATGTATTTCTTTCTTTTCTGTTATTAGTGTTATTGTTCTCTGTATAGAATACTCTAGCTGTATTTCTTCTATCTTGTTCTGCTCTATGGTTAGTTTGGAACAAGACTCCTTCTTCTATTTGACTAAGTTTCTCTAAAATTTCTACGAAACTTAAGTCTGGATTAAAGACTTTTAAAACTTTTTCTCTAAGTCTTCTATGATCTCTGAGTTCTTCCATACTCTCCAAAATCTTAGTCATAATTAAGATATTTATCTGTTGAGAAGTAAATCCAAAGGAAGTCTCGATATCGATGAGTTTTCTCTGATATTCCCAAAGGAGATTCTTCAAGTCCAACATGAATTCAGTAAGAGTTACATGTGGTCTCCTTTGAAATTTCATGAACTGTTTCAAAAGACAGAAGATTGTCTCGGCTTTTTCTGGTTTGAGAAAAATCTTCAATTGAATCAGAAAGTCTTCTAGGGTCTTGCACCTAGAAAAACTATTATCTTTCAGAATATATTGGCGGGCCTCTGATGTGAAATCAGAAGAGATTGTAGTCTTAGCAAAGTCTATTTTCTGTCTTTCAGTTATTAGGCCTAACGTGCGTATCTTCTCTTGTAACGTAGAAAGATAATCTTCAAATTTAATGCCTACCCAAGCTTGTGTCTTGGTATTTCTTCCATACAATTTTAATTCTTTAGGTAATTCTGGAAATGGAGGGGTAAACGCAGCGTTTGGATAATATCCTCCATAAGGGGGTCCATATGGATATGGATTGTAACCATGTTGCATTGTAGGAAGGGGTTGTTGCCAGCCTGTGGGAGGTGGCTGCATACTTAAAGGATTATTTAAAATATTTTGGGATGGCCCCCACGGATTCTGAGGTTGTCCTCCATATAGGGTATCACTTGGTTGGTTCTGTCCCCAAGTTCCACTAAACTCACTTCTATTATTAAAAATTTCTGTTTGGCCATTCCAGGAAGGGTAAGTTTTCTTTTTATTTGAAGGGGGAGTGGCCCCCGATGTATTTAAATGTATATTAAAGGTATTGTCCAAAACATTTGTCTTTTGGAGCACCTTAGGTATTCTTGCTTTATTTTCCTTATCCCCCCCGAAATTTTCGACTGTGAAATTTTTTCAGCAGAAAACAAACTACAAACATCTATATATATATATATATATATATATATATATATATATATATATATATATATATTATATATATATATATATATATATATATATATATATATATATATATATATATATATATATATATATATATATATAAAAGATAATATTGAAGCTCTTATTCAGAAAATCGAAAGCATAGACAAACAACTGAACACTCAAAAAGAAAAATGTGAAGGAAAATAGAGAAAACTTGTACCAATAATTGAAACTATACGTTTATGCGTCCAGCATGGTCTTGCATTAAGGGGCTTCAATTGACTCTGGATGCATTGAATTATCAACTCCAGTTGAAAATGATGGAAATTTTAGAAGCCTTCTTAGTTTTCGAGCAAATGGAGGTGACCAGATTTTGAAGAACCACTTACTTCTATCGTCCAAAAATTCAATGTATACGAGTCCGATGATACAGAATGAAATGCAGTCATTTAGTCAGCTTATACAAAGGAAAATAGTGGAAGAAGTTAATAAAAACAAATTTTTTTCAGCATTAGCTGATGAAACAACGGATATTTCCCAAACAGAACAGTTTTCACTTTGTGTAAGGTACGCGATTGGTGGTGATGGAGGTGATACTCCCTTTACTTTAAGAGAGGATTTTTTATCATTTGTTCCGGGTTATGATATCTCAGGGAAAGCATTGGCAAATGTAATTTTGGAGGGACTCGGCTATCTTGGTTTAAAACTCGAAAATTTAAGAGGCCAAGGATATGATGGAGCCTCTTCCATGAGAAGCAATTCCGAGTAGTGGAATCTGTTATTCAGAATGAGAATCCTAAAGCTCTATACACACATTGTGTAGCACATTGTTTAAATCTATGTCTCTCAGACTCTTCTAAAATTCAGGCAATTCGAAACGTCTTAGGATTCATCTCTGAAATATGCACTTTTCTTCGATCGAGTCCTAAGCGCACAAAACTTCTGGAAGATAAAATAAAAGAGTTTTCTAGTAACCAAAACATGGGCGTTACCAGCTTCCAAGCTAGGGGAGGGCAGCTTAAAATTTTATAGAGCTTATATATATATATATATATATATATATATATATATATATATATATATATATATATATATATATATATATATATATATATATATATATATATATATATATATATATATATATATATATATATATATATATATATATATATATATATATATATATATATATATATATATATATATATATATATAAGAAAGAATACATAAAACTAGAAACATTTGTATGGATAATTAAATGATTAATATTTAAAAAAAATTATTTAATTAAAAAAATAGAATATCAAATACAATATACAATGATGGAAAATTCACAATATAGAGCAGATGCAAAATTAATATTATTAAAAAGTAATTTCTTTCGGTGAAGATATGCAATGAAAAACGCGAAAGCGTCACGATAAATGCGCGAAAACGACAACACCCAAATTAAAACCGGAACGTAGCTGCATTACTG
>JABUQX010143425.1:17500-18923 GCA_015478945.1 Trachelipus rathkii | reverse complement strand
AGGAGGATCTCTTTTATGTCTTCTAAATTGAGGCTTTTGTGACGAGACATAGGTACCTACAAATTGAACCACTTCTTATCAACCAACTGTAAATGGGTAGTGTGAGAGATACGTGGTAGCGATTTGAAAACCTATTACCAACTATCTCAAACAAAGATTCTTCCCAGAAATGCTGGGGTCAGTTTTTGGATGTTCCTTCATTCCACTGACTTATTTGTACAGCCAAACACCATTTCTTCTTATTGTCCTTCCCCAGGGAAAACCCTCTAGTGGTTCAAGCTACGCCTGGGCCATGGTTATTACCCTGACAGCAGTATTTTTTAAAGATACATCAGGAGTACAGATGAATCTTTAGAAGAAGAGGTACAGCTCATAGATACTAATCCACAGTATGCACATGTTAAATTTTCAAATGGTCTAAGAGGATACGATTTCTATTGGGGATCTCTCTCCTTCAATTGGGTCTTCCCAATATTGATGGAAAGATCACTTTTGATTCCCCACCGAATTATGATATTCCACAGAAAAATGCTTCTCTCATGATGATACAAATCTCTCCTTCGCTCATGTGAGAATATTGGTTATATACATGGTTCTGAGGATCAACAGAAGCCTACCGCACCTCCTCATGCTCCAGTGGAACTCCAGCTCTGCAAGAATTGTGAAAACCTGTAGACTGTGTTTCATCTCCAAAGCATGGTGAGACTATAAGTTTCCTTATAGGATGAGTTGAATGACCTATTACATGTACTGTTACAAAATATACTTTGATTTATACCAATAACTTATTTTCTAATTTAATATATATACTTTAAACTTTGTGATAAATCCGTATAATTTATATCCATCTAATATAATGACCATGACGTGCAAAATATTTTGGATTGTAAAGGTTATTACGTGATAACTTTATGTGTTCTTTAATATGATTTTCTATGTTTTTTATATGTATATTTATATTTATGCATAATAGCTGCTAGCTTTAATAACACCCATAGCATCAGCATCTTTCTAGGCAATGACGATCCAATTGAGCCGGGTCAAAACCAAAACATATCAAATGACTCATTCACCATCATCTTTATCTTTATCTTCACTTTCATCTCATCTATCTTTCTCCTTTCACTTCATCTTCTTTCACTTTCATCTTCTTTAATTCTTTCTTCTTCTTGATCGCTCATCTTTTTGATCTTCTCTCTGTTATCTTTATCTTCCATCTTTTCTCTTTATCTTCTTTATTCTTTATCGTTTCTTTATCTTTATCTCTATTCCCTTATCTCTTTATCTCTAAGTTACACTTTACTAATACTTTGACTTCATTCTTTATCACCCTTACACACATATTATTTTTATTTTTATTATTTTTATTATTATTTTTATTATTATTATTATTATTATTATTATTATTATTATTATTATTATT
>JABUQX010143425.1:5000-7500 GCA_015478945.1 Trachelipus rathkii | reverse complement strand
GAGATAGGAGGGCGTTCTATGACCTCTCTGTGCTTTAGTTTATTGGGGTGCTAAAGAATGGATCCCGGCAGATGTATTTCGTTTCTTCCCAAAAAGTGGGCAGCCGATGAAAGTTGTACAGCAGATAGCATTGCCTTGAGAAGGGGCTTTGGGCGCCTGGAGAGCGCGAATGCAATCAAATAAAATGACATAAGGGTGGTCTTGGTTAAACATAAATTTGAGGGCAGTCATTATACCTGTTAATTTTACAATAAGTTCAAATTATGGGGTGGATTAGGGTATGGAAAGAGGCTGTGGTCAGGGAGAAGGGACGGCAGACTACGCCTACACTGTCACCTATTTTAAAATCGTTGGTGATAAACTAGGTGGATCTGCCTTGAACTGAAGGAGTGAGACAGGTAGTCCTGTAACAAAGGGCGGCGGGGGTGGCCACATTAGGAGAGGACAAGGCCAGGCAGATGGAGGGGACAGAATAGCCAAAGATGTAGCTTACACGAGAGAACGGCAACACTTTTCGAAAAGAAATGTAACTGGTTAAAAATGCTACCAGACAGTATTTACAAAAATGCCATTCAAAGGGATTGAGGGTATGCTATACCTGGAGATGGTTTTGATAGACCAGCATTGATATTTAGAAAGATAGAAGATAACTTGGAAACATGGTGACGCTCTACGTGGAGAGAACGGCACCTCCAGCCTCAAATCCAAGGCTCACCACATGAAAGAGATACTAAGGATGGTTCTGTGGAAATACCCAGTCACCTCACTTTGGGTGGAATCCTGTCAGGTGTGGGTAGAATTGGGGATGACCTGACCATTTACTACGCAGTGCAGTTCAGCTTCTGACACCCAGTCAGGGACAGGAGGAGCCGTGAAGGAGCTGCTATCAGCGCTAAATTTTCGGGGAGAGAGGCCCGTAGATTCAGCGCACGATGACAAGTTGTTTTCAGATGATTAATGTGTGGTCCGCGTCAGGTGATTATACAAGGAGGCCACGTGTCTGGCCTGGCAAATGTAAGATGATGATCCATGGGGTGGTTGGCGGAGGAGGGTTACAGATTCTTCGCTTCCCTTTCTTGCAAGAAATAGTACTACTGAGGCAGGTGAAGTGGAAATCATTTGAGTTTCCACTATGAAATCTTTTCGATAACTATAATTAGATTCGTCGTTCAAAGAAATGGTAGCTTCCAAAAAATGCATAACTAAGTCATAACACTTGACCGCTTATCAGATGGTAGTAGAAGTCATTGAATTCGATAGCAAATAATACCACTGCCACGATGAGGTCAGTTCAGAAGGCAGCTGAAAATGGGGACAGACTTATGCATATGAATTTCAAAGCTCCTCTTCTGATTCCACCCGTGCAGATGTTAGCCACTGACTTATTATTCCGACAGTTGGGAAGAGTCAGCATGGCACCAGTCCGAGTTCCCTGTGAAGCAAATGCTTACATGCATAAATTTGAAGTTAGAACGAGTTCTTCAAAATATGAATAATAGTCACAACAGCTCCATTGAAGGAAGGTTGCCATACTCTCTTTTATGAGTACTATAAAGATGATCTTCTTGAGACAATTGTCTCTATGTGGTTATCAAAAACGGTTTCAGTGAAGGAAGGTTTCACCATACTGTGTTGTTTGGCTGGAGTACTATAAAATCAGGTGATCTTGAGACATTTGTCTCTATGTGCTTAGCAGAAATGTCGAAGGGCTCGATTGCATAGGAGTGAGAGTTATGTAAATCCTGGTGGTAAGAAATAATCGTACAACAGTGATTTGCTGGGTTGTGCAACTGGACTTTTGGAGGAAGTGAGTTTCCTGAGTATATGGTTGAGGGCTTCACGTCCCAGCGGTACAGAAATGCTGAGTTAAACAAGTCCCTGTTTTTATCATGAAATAGTTTGTCATTGGAAGAACTTACTAGAATGTTTCTAGATTGAGGTAGGAGTGATGTCAATATCTGCCTAACTTCAGAATAAAAAATGAATGAAAAGAATGGGATTGTTTCTATGGTGACATTTCAGGAAGGTGTCACTGGAAAAAGTCTTTGTGTCTGGAGGTTGTTTGGTGATCGGGATCTGATGTGAGTTCCGTTGGGTTAGCAGGAAAACGATCTCTGCCATGGGGAAGCTGAAGAAACAGTCACTTGGTACCAGAGGTTCTGCGACCTCAATCTGAGGGCTGAAGGCTTTGTAGATGAGCCATCAGTGGTTGGAGGCCCTCTAGGTCTATTTTCATGATGCCTAACTGCAATAGGAACGCTTAGAGAGTTTGTGGTATTTGCGTTGAACATTTTCCCATCTCACCTCTCCTAGAAGAGCAAGACTAGTCAGAAGAAAGAGGATTGTCACATCAAGCTCCATTTGAGAGCTGGATTCGATGTGATTCATTAAGGTATAGAATTCATTTGGAGTGCTGGGAAGAGTTGGAATAATCCAGCAGGTTATTAGAGAACTGATATGTGGGTTGTGCTTGACAGCTGAGGTTGACTGGGTTTACAAT
>JABUQX010143424.1:0-18703 GCA_015478945.1 Trachelipus rathkii | reverse complement strand
TGAAAATGATGGACATAATGAAAATCTAAATAGGAACGATGGTCACAACTCAAATAACTCATCGGTTGAGAGTGATCATTCTCGCACCCCATCACCCGAACCACATCGAAGAACTAGGAAAGTACTCTCTGTGCAGGATATTCCTCGGTTTTGAAACAAGGGATGTGGGAAAGTGGTTAGATAGAGTGGAATTTCTATTTAGCCTATATTTTGTTACCGATACCATTGAAAAAGTTCAACTTCTCGGTCCTCTCTTACCTTCGGCTATAACTTTAAGAATAAGCTATCCTATCAACGACCAAACATATGAAGAATTGGTTCGCCTTGTAACTGAAACTTATGCTCCATCGGATAAAGAGAAAGCTGAAAATTTATTTCGGCAGGAGCTTAAACCTGGTGAAAAAGCCCACAGCATATCTTAACAGAATTAAAGCATCATTAGGAATCTGCAGTTATCAATGGCTTTTACATCAAAATGAAAACCTTATGAAACATGTTTCTTCTTGTGTTCTACCTGAGGATCTGGTACCGTTATTAACGGTATTGAAAGGGGATGCGGATATTCATAAATTGGCCGAAGCAGCTGACGTGTTCATGGAATCCCAACGTCATAAATCAAAATCTATCAAGATTATTCGGTCAATGCTGTGACTACTTTCATACCTGCCAGGGAAAGTGATCCCCAACCTAGAAAAGAAGACCACATTTCACACAATGATTTGGCCCAAATAAACAATCGACTAAGTGAGATGTTCCAGAAGTTGAAGGCCCTCACATATCAAGTAAATCAATTAGATCTACGGATGTCTCGTAATGATAATGGTTGGGACAGAGGTCGCTCTCCTGGCTGGGACAGAGGTCGTTCTAACCGTCGTCGATCACCTTCAGGATTTAGAAAGGATGGAACCCTTTGCTACTACCATTTCACATTCCGTGAAATGGCTAGCAGGTGCCAAGGAGGCACTTGCAAAATGGCTCATTTGTTGGCACAAGCGCCATCACAAAACAATGTTGGACCTACTTCCCTACCTTCGCAGGGAAACTAAGTATAGGGGTGGAGTTACGCCCCTGTACAAAGAAAGTGCGTTTTAATCCAGTGGTAACTCGTAAAATTTGTAAGTACAAAAGTAGTTTTAATAATATAGAACGTATTAGGGAGGAAAGCTACCCCCAACCAAATTCGAATAATAATTACAATATAGGTAAAAATGTTGATACAATTTTGCATGCTAATAAAAATAATATCCAGGTTCATGTTCATTCAAATGAAAATAATGGCGTAAAACAATCTGTTTTATGCGAGAGAGCTTCTCAGTTGAGTGAAAATGAATCTTGGTATAGTGAAAATTTGATTTCCTCCGATATTAGTGTTAAGGGTAAGGATATGCATTATCAAGGTAGCGAAAAGTCAGTTATAGGGCTGGAATCTTTAGTTCCAAGCCAAAATACTGCAATGCGGGTTGAAAATGCAGATTCTTGCAATGGATCAGTGCTTCCCAAAGTTTTAAATGTAAACGAATGTAAAAATTTTGCAATTAATGTCTCCTTCATATATATGACGCTAATTCTAAGCAATTATTTTTGTTAGATACGGGGAGTTCATTTTCTATTTTAAAGGCTTCTGCAGAACAAAAGAAAGATCCTATTTTACAGCTGCTAATGGAAGTCAGATTAACATTTATGATTGTATAACTAAAAAATTAAATTTCCTGCTAAAAAGGGACTATGAGCATATATTTTTAATCGCTGATGTAATTGATAATATTTTAGGGATAGATTTTTTTACTAAATATAAATTTAACCTAGATTTTAGCTCAAATATTATAATTGATCCCACAACTGGCGTATCATGTGAAGTCATTCAAGTGAATGATTCTGAAGCACTACCCATAACAAATGATTTTAATTATATAAATTTAACTCTTTCTCCTAAACTCCCTTCTGCGCCTTCTCTTTATACTTCTCTATTAGGTGAATATAAAATGTTGTTTGATGATTTATATAAAATTTTAGAAAATGTTAATGTGAGCAATAATACTTATAATAATAGTATTCCTGGGGGTAGCTATCAAGACAATGCCTCCTACAAGTGTAATAAAAATAGAAATGAAATAAGTATGAATAAAAGTGATATTAATAAAGAAAGTGATTGTAATAATACAAGTGAAATAGGCTTTACAAAATTTCTTTCTCCCGCTGAACAAAATTCCTTAAATGAATTAATTCCATACAAATTTAAAGTTATGGGTTCCCCAATAAACATTAAAAGTCGCAGAATCTCTACTAGTTTATTTGATGAGGAGGCCAAAGAAGAGATAGGAAGGTTAGTAAATGCTGGGGTACTTTCTCCCTCACACTCACCTTGGGGATTTCCGATTTCGGTACTTTCTAAACCTAGTGGTGGAGTCCGAATGGTAGGCAATTTGAGATTACTGAGCAAACGAGCTGTTCGAGACAATTTCAGTCTCCCTAACTTAAATGACTTTACGAACTTACTTCATGGGCGTAAAGTATTTTCTGTTTTAGACTTAAAAAAGGCATTTTATAACCTTAAAGTCCACCCTGATTGTCAAAAGTTCTTAACTATAAATACTCCTTCTGGCAGTTTCTCATATAATAGTATTGTAGAAGGCCTCCATTCCAGTCCCACTAGTTTTACAAAATACATATCTTTAATTCTTTGTAAAATCCCTAACATTTATATATATATTGATGATATCCTCATCGCCACTCCTACTCATGATGAACACATGAAGATTTTAGAAATGGTATTAGACCGGTTGAAATCTTTTAATTTGAGACTTAGTGCTGATAAGTACCAAATTGGACAGTCTCGGGTTACATATTTAGGTTTTGATGTGTCCAAAGGCTCCATGCTCCTTAATGAGGATAAAACCACTGCTATTATGAATATCCCAAAACCCAAGACTATTAAAGATTTACGTTCTTTCATGGGCAGTCTTTGCAAAATTTCCCCTTATTCAAGAGTAGTAATAGGGAAGATGATTTAGAAAATTATAGGAAAAATAAAAGGTGCACCATACTCTCAACGCAGAGTAAAATGGAATCCTAGGCAGAAGAAGCCTTTAATATGGACAAATTGGCCCTCAAAAATGCTATACCTTTGGGTTTTCCTTCTAATAATGCTCAAATATCTGTTTTCACTGATGCTAGTCAGACAACCTTGGCAGGTGTAAAAGTTTCTACAGAAAATGAAAAAACAGTTCCTCTGGGATTTTACAGTTATCGATTGAATCCTACTGAAATTGGTTATAGTATATATAGCAAGGAACTCTTTGCCTTGGTTAAAACAATTAAGAAATTTACCCATATAGTAGAAGCAAAGAAAGGTAGATGTTTTATTGTGACAATCTTTCAGTCACACAGTCGCTTAAAAAGAGACTGACGCTAATCACTTGCTAGCAAAGAAGCAGCTATACCTAACTTTCTTTGTCTGAGTATGATTTGACTGTATATCATATTAAATCAGAAGAAAATATTCTTGCAGATTTTCTGAGTAGAAATCCAGCTCAGAGAACCACTGAATGGCCATCAAATTTGCCCCCTTCCACTTCTGTGGAAAAAGTAGAAATAGATTCAGCAACAAGCTCTTCTCTTCAAATTGGAGATCAGATGCCTGAAGCAGAAGTCATTCCAGAAGTATCCTGTGATGAAGTCTTGGTGTCACCAGATTTTCTACCCCAGCAGAATTCTTCAACAGAGGATGATGGTTATGCACTTGCATCAATTTTCAATATTTCCGCCAATGAAGTGTTTAAGCTTTTTCAGTGTAAGATTGACTTCAAAGAATTGCAAGCAACACAAGAAACTGATGTACAACTTCAGAAATATTTAAATAACCAAGAAAATACGGGTCTTGAGCTTACAAAAAGACTCTACTCTAGTCGTTGATGAATCTATTCCACTTTCACCACGTGTCTTTGTTCCAGAATCCTTTATTCTTCCTGTTATTTCTTATTCTCACTTTAGGGAGCATTTTAGTGTTAAGAAAACTCTGGCATCCCTTGGTGGTGAAAGCGCTTTGTGGAAAATAAGCCAAAGCACGTAAAGCAATTTTTACAAAGTTGTGATGCATGTCAGGGGTCTAAATCTTCTCGCAGAATAAGCCCTCCATATGAATCTTATAGATCAGTATCAGCCAAATTTCAAGTTGTCCATATTGACATTCTTTAAATGCCTCAATGCAAAAGCTATAAGTACCTTTTAACATTGATTGATAGGTTCTCCCGTTATCTCTTTGCTTTCTCTTTGAAAAACATAGAAACCTCTACCATAGTGGGGGTAATTACTAAAGAATTTCTACCCATATCTGGAGTGGTGTGAACTTACGTTTCCGATAGAGGAACGCAGTTTACGTCGGACTAGTTCAAGAGTGTGTCTGAGGAGTTAGGATCCCGGCATAACTTTACCTCCGCCTATACCCCACAGAGCAATGGTCTCATCGAAAACTCTCATAGAACTTTGTTGAGATCTTTGCGAGCCATTATGTTGGATGAGTTGGAAGATGTGACGTTATATTGGCTAGATCTTCTCCCCATTGGGCTATTGTGTCTGCGTACTGCCCCATTGAATTCAGAAGGAATCACCCTTGCCATCTTAATGATGGGCCAAAATCCAACTCTCCCTGGAGCATTAATAGATCAGCTGGAGTCCTCCTTCCCTATGTCCATGAAAACTTACGCTGAAAAACTAAAATTATTCTTAACTCCCTCTGTCTCCAGAATTTACTGCCAAGAACCCTAAAATATATGTGCCAAATAGTCTGCAAGATGCAAAATTTGTACTAGTTAAAAAACAGCAGTATGGCAGAAACAAACTAGAACCCATATATCATGGCCCCTATCCCATAGTAAAGTTATCTGGAAATAATGTGTACATAAATAAGAATAATCAAGTACAATGTGAAAACTTAATAAATGTAAAGCCATATTTTATGTTAAATAATGAATGTGAAGAGTTAGATGATTTATAAAGAAAATTTCTATTGGTGCTAAAGTTTATATATTCTAATGCCAGTATACTCTTGTGATAAGTGATATAAAAGGTGAAACTTTCATGTAACATGTTGATTACTTTTTAGGTATAGTCATTTTGTTAGATTTAAGTTTCCTCTACTACTTGAATTTTCACTTAATCTTCTCTATTAAGTGGCTGGGTGTTCAGGTGTGAATCTCCAAGTAAACTTGAAAATTCACCCTCCAAAAGTCACCACGTGCAACAAATTGGATTCATTAATAATTTGTCTATAAAATAATTTTGTATAATTGATGTGAATACTTCATAATAATTACGAATAAATGGCGCGAATTGCCATAATTGTAAAGTTGTTAATGGTTGGCAAATTGCAAATTACCCATGTCACATTTTCTGTTATTGTTTTCTGACGCGGGAAATGTAGAGATATAAACAAATAATCGTTTGCGCACGACGCCTTTATAAACGCTCTATAAACATTGTAAATAAATTAATAACTAAATAAAAACTGATACGAAATATCTTTCTCAATTAATACAAGTGACATAAAATAAGAAGAAAATAATATAAAAATAAAGTTTAAAGGAAAGAAAATCTATACTTTTCGTTGGAAGGCTTAGACCCCAGACTAAAGTCCTTCCACGTTGGTGACATCCCTTTAGAGTGACATACGAATTAACAATAAAGAAATAAAATATAAATTACGACTAAATAATAGAGGGTTAAACTAAACAAAATAAAAATATATTTTTAATTCCATTACTCCTTGTTATGTAAATTGATGCAAAATATATAAACATACCTAAATATAATTCAATTTTTTTTGTATTTACTATGATTTCAAATTAAAATTGAGGCCAAATTATAATTTTTCCGAGTTTTTAACAAAAATATTCGAAATTTTATATATCAAACGAATTCGGAAAAGGAAATAAATATAATTGTTAAAATATTAATGACGTATTTATTTATTTAAAGTAAATATCTTCAAGAAAATCAAATATTTTCCGAAATCTCTTTTCAAAATTATTTATTTAATTGAATATATATATATATATATATATATATATATATATATATATATATATATATATATATATATATATATTATTATATATATATATATATATATATATATATATATATATATATATATATATATATTAGTTATATATATAAGGTTATATATATATTCTTATATAGAGTTCTCGACTTTCTTTGTTAGGGAAGTATCGCCGCTTCTCATTTTTATTGTTGGTACAAACAATTAAAAACACAAAGAAGACACTTTTTTTGGCGAATAGTTTGCGGTTATCGCCAGGGACTGATTTCTCTGAGCCTCAATCAGCCGCAGCCAGTTGTCTGGTTTTTGGTGTTGCTGAATATTTTCGATACCAGATTCATTTTAACGTTGTTACCATATAAATGCAAAGGACTCATGACGCGATGTCGCGATGATAGGCTTTCTGATCGTCTGTATTGCCGATATTACAGAAAGCCCATGACCAGTTGCCGAATTTGCGCCGGCCCCAGCCGATTTTCTTCCTCTCAAATTATGGTTCATTCCAGCAGCGCCTTTACTGCGGCAGCCAGTAGAGATGATAGTATAATAACTTTGGGAGCCTTCAGTTTGGGGTCGAGAACGCTTGAGCAGTGATACTTGGACGGAATGAGGGTAATATTTTTGGCCTTATCTGTTTTAACGAATATAATGGTAATTGAGGAACGGAGGTTACTGGTGTTGATAGCGGCCTTGCTTGCTGTCGCTTTGTGATGAAAAACCAGATAGCAAGTGAATAGAAAGTAGCTGCGGATGCATTTAAGTTTTCTGCTGAAGAGGGTATACATTTAGTGGCTGTCGGTATAAATAAGATGATGATAGCCAACAGATTTGAGAATGCTGGTTTTCAGATGATATGGCAACTGTAAGACAGCCACTCCACGTGCAATGAGAAGACAGAGCCAGCCAGCAGGCCATCGCATACTCGATCCTAAGGGATGAATAGCCAATAGTGAGCTACACACACAGCTGGTGCTGCAGGGCAGAGCATTTAAAAATGTTGTTCATGCATCTAATCCATAAACTATTGTTTATTAAAGGGTGGGGTAAATATGATAAAATTCTGTTAGTTCCATAAATATGTTACTGAGTATGGGAGACAGTGGAGTCCATACTCAGGCCGAAAGTTTGTTTGTCATATTTGCCATAAATGAAAGAAGTTATGTTGTAATGAGAGATTAATGAGATGTTTTAATATAGGAAACGAGAAGGCCAATCTCTCATTACAACATAACTTCTTTCATTTTAATGGCAAATATTACAAACAAACTTAGATATGGGATCCCCACTGTCTCCCATACTCAGTAACATATATATGGAACTAACAGAATTTTATCATATTTTACCTCACCCTTATTAAACAATAGTTTATGGATTAGATATGTAGATGACATTTTTGTCTCCTTCCCTCACAACACCAACCCTAATGATAAGCTATATTAACTCTATTCATCCCTCAGTTCAGTATACGATAGAAATGCTTTCCAACAACCCTATCCCCTTCCTCGATACCTAATCACATGGAATAACAATTACTTGCAATTTACTATATATAGAAAAACCAACATTCACACCAAACTATATACATTGGCTATCTAATCATTTCCCAAACACAAAATTAGCTCTTCTGTCATCTCTATTTCTGTGCCTTTCGTATATGCTCTCCCTCTTCTAGCGCAAGAAACTAAATACATCCACAATACTTTCAATTCACTTTTTACTATCCTGAGTTTTTCATCACAAAGCATTTAACAAAGCAAAAGAGGTACTATAGCACCTTTTCTCTTGAAAAATAGCGCAACACCCTCCTTACCAATTCTAATTACCATTAGTAGTTAAAAATAAATATTACTAAAAATATTACCCTCATTCCATCAAATAACATCACCTTAAAAACATTCTCAAACCCCCTAAAAATGAAAAAAAGAAAATCTCCCCAAAGCTGTATATATCAAATCCCCTGGCAATACTTGTAATAAAACATATATAGGTGGAGAGCTATAGATTTGAAAAGAAGAAAATCAACATACAGATGACCTGCACAAGGACAGCATAAATTCAGCTTTAACAAGTCATAGACGTAACACAGGCCACTCTATCAATATCAACAATATAAAGATGATCAGAAATATCAATCACACGAACCATCGCAAAATCATGGAATCTTTTTGCATTTATAATAGTAACAACTACAATAAGTATCCCGGTGAAGTTAAGAGATAGATTTTATACCAAATGAATATCTGAAAACATCAAAATATTTTAACAACACCATGAAGAAATAGTAGACCAACTGGAAACACACTTGAACTGATGAAGATCAAGAAAAGAAATCCAGTCCCTTAGCCTGAATAGGTCTCTGCGTGTCGGGACGAAAATTAGTTTTCCTTTTAAAATTTATTTCATTAAAAAAGTGTCTTTAACAATGTTTTTAATTTGTTTACATTTAGTAATAAAATGAAGTGACAGAAGGCTAATACCAAAAAGAACTAAGGGCTTCCTCTCTAAGGTAAATATATCACTACGACAAAGTAGTTCTTAATATATATAATATATATATAGGTATATATATATATATAGTATATATATATATATATATATATATATGTTATATATATATATATATATATATATATGTTATATATATAGTATAGTATATATATATATATATAGTATATATATATATATATATATATATATATATATATATATTTATATAACTTTATTTCTTCTTCTAGAAAATCATTTTATTTCAAATCTCTTTCGAAAATATTTATTTAATTGAATTAATTAAATGTATTCCTTTTTATAATTTAAATTATTAATTAATTGAAATTATATTTAATTTTCATCCTAAGTTTTAAGACTTCAGTGTTTTTGACTTACATTTCTAATTTTAGCTAACCCTGGCCCCGGCCCCGGCTAAATTAGAGCAACCCCGGCCCCGGCCCCGGCCCTGGCAAAATTCCCGCCCCGGTCGGTATATATATATATATAGAGAGTATATATATATATATATATATATAAAGAAAGAAAGAAAGAGATATAGATATTTAAATATATATATATATATATATAGTATATATATGAGTAGATATATATATATACATATATATATATATATAAGGTTATACTTTTTTGCAGGATTTGATAAAACATTTATGGAAAATGAATTCTTTCTTGAGAAGCATTTAAGTGTCTCATCGCAGAAGAGCTTGATAAATTGTGGAAGCATTTTACTTCAAAAGCAAAAAGAAGAGGAAGTGACGAAGAAGGAGAAGAATTAGCTCTTTTAAAAGAATTAAAAATAACCCCTGCAACTTCCTTTGGGGTTAAATTATATTTCTTTAATTTTTTTTGGTTGTTTTTTATGTTAATTAGTTTGATTTATTTTTATTTTATTTTTTTAAGAGACTGTCAGGGAAGCGCTGTTCAGGTGAACGTGTGTTTATTTTTTCAAATTGCAGCAAATTATTAACCGTTTTGATTCCTGAATAAAATTAAGAAAGAGTGACTCTGAATTGAAGTTCAAAGTAAGGACAAATTTTTTGACTGCTTAGGTTATGCAATAAAGAACGCACAAAAAAGTAAGGAAGTTTGATATTTTAAGTCCGTTTTGTGCGGGGAATTTGTATTTCTGAGTTTGACTACTCTTAACTAATATTTTTACTTTTTTTTGTTATACTTTATATTCTCTTCGACTATATATCTCTCCTCTCTTCTTTCTTTAATCCTTCCTTCATTTCCCACAGATGGGGAGGGAGGGCGTTTAACATGACAGAAATACAGTTGGCACAAGTACCTTGAGATTCCTTAGATTTCCCTTAGAATTTGTATGTGAGATGTAATGTACTAAAGAGAACTGATAGATATGTTTAGGAGAATTAGGAAAGATTGAAACAATTTCACTTTTGCATCAATTTATTATAATTATAAAAATATAAAGATTGTAAAGTTTTTTTAGTAAATTTTAGCGTTCTTAACAAAACCGTTATAGGTTACGTAATTCCAATGCTGCTGTTGTAGGTGCTACATTATCAACAAAATAGTTTTAATTTTTAACAACTTTTCGGTGAACAAGTTGCAAACCTGTATTTTCAGATCCAACAAAATGGTCCACGACTTCATTGCTGCTCACGATTTCTAAACCACGTCTCTGTGGAATAAAGAGTAGCAAAGTTTATTCATACTATTACCTTACTGGTGTTCCTGAAATGTTTTTAACCAATTTCAGTTTAGAAATCTTCGTTCCAGCTGAAGCTGTAAAAACCAAGTATTTTCAACAGCATGTTTATATTTGGGAACAGGTTTTCGGCGAATTTCGTCTAATCTTATGAGGGCACTTACAGGTTTTTTGAGATCCTTTAGACTTTTTTTTTTTATATAATTTCCACTTGCTCAGGAAAGATTCTTCATCAAGAATCCAAGCAAGCATCTCTAGACTGAATGCTAATTGAACTTTGGTCAAATGAAACATCACAGTTGGCTGGGAATAAGGTCTGAAGAGATGACGCGGTGTCCATGGCAGTTGAAACGTGTTGGGACGATTAAGAATTGACGATGACGATTATAGTAAATTTTGACGTTGACGATTAATAAAAGTATATTTTAAAATTTTTATTGTAATAAATTTAAAAATTTATACATTAAGAATTTCAATGAAGGTGGCCCTGTTGTCAAAACGAGAGGGGGTACAGACACTTTCAGGTGTTCATGAAGCGCCACACTTTCTTTCTTTTTGCTTTGTTGTTTTTGTGTTCTCCCTTTCCCTTTTTTTTTCCCTCTTTCTCCTCCTCCTCTTTCCTGTCCTTTCTCCCGGTTCGTTTCCTCTCCTCCATGATCTGTACGTACTACCCTACGTATTCCTGGTCTCTTTTGGGAGTCTTCCCAATTTCTCCTGATCCTGGTGGTTATCGTGCTGTTGTCTCTGTTCCCATCTTGAGTCCATCTTGCCCTCCTTCCCGTGGGTGAGGGTACAGTTCAAAAACCGGTTGTTCTCGTCTTCTCCGGGCCGCTTATTGTTGGGGACCTGAACCTTTGGCTTAACCTCTGAGGAAGCTGTCCTGCACTGGGTGTATAATCTGGTTCCTATCTTATCCGTGTGGTGCACGGCTGGCATTTTTTCATCTTTGGGACTGAATGCGGAGTTCCGGGAGAGTTTTTTTGCTGAGGCCACACCACTAAAACCACCTTCTACGGGTGGGTTTGGGATGGAGGTATTATGCCTGGGTTTGTGGTGTGGGCGTTGGTTTCGCGGTTACGCTTCCAGGATGTCTTGTTTATTCATCATTTGTGTTTATATATTGCGGAGCAGATGTTTACAAGGAGAATTTATTATGGGAAAACATAAAATAAGAAATAACGTTTCCAAGAAAGGCGGAATTCAACATCTGTCGGTTCCCCAACCCGACCCCTTCCTGGCCACATCTCGTCCAGCGACCAATAGGGGCTTCGATGCCCTTGTTGATGAAATGGTTGGTATTCCACCGCCACCACCTATAGTCTTACGTAACGGTCCCGTTTCTAGGACTACCCCTTCTAGACCAGCTGAGGCTGTTCTGGCCTCTCAGCAACACATACTCACTCAATCCTCACATCAGCCGTCTCTAGATCCTCTGCGTCAGCATGGTCTCTATCCTCGTCGTCTGATTGCACCAGCTCCCCCGAGCGCTTTCTCCGACCCCCTCCAGGGGTCCCGAATATAACCTCTTACCAGGGTTGTGGAGTCGGGGAGTCGGTAATTTTGAAGAGGGTGGAGTCGGAGTCGGTAATTTTGAAAAGGGTGGAGTCGGAGTCGGTAATTTTCAAGAGGTCGGAGTCGGAGTCGGGGTTGGTAACTTTCAAGATAGTAGAGTTGAGTCAGAAAATTTTTGAACTGACCAAGTTGTGAATTGCGTTTCTGTGGGTGACTTCATCACTTATAAGTTCACCGACTATGACTCACATCTCAAAATGCACTGCAAACTGAAGTTTTAATTCAAGTTCTTTGTTTCACTTGAATTATATTCTAATAAATTAAACCTTCAACCTTATAATACCATCTATACTTAAGATGCTGAAGAAATAAAACCCATGGTACGAAGAGAAATTTCTCCTCATTGACAATGATATTCTACCAGCTGCTGTTTATATTGATCCTATCTACAGGCAAGCTCTAACTGGAAGATCAACCACAAAGTTAGAATCATGATTTTGGCAATTTGTCATTTGTAATAGCGGTTGCAGGGAAGTTCAAGAAGAAAGGAAACATCATAACATATTGTAAGTGATGCAACTACAGCTATCCCCCATTCTCAGTCATTTTTCAGAAAGCTCTGAAGATGAGTATAAAGCTTCCAGATATTGAAGAGCTTAGTCGAAAGCGTCGACTGCTCTACCTCCAAAGCAAGTTAGCGTTGAACGGCTTTTTCTGCTCTCATCATTATAAAATCAGACCTAAGAGGAAAATGAAGGAGGACTCGGCAGATGCCAGGTTATATATATATATAGTATATAGTAAAGAAAGAAGATATATATATATATATATATATATATATATGTTATATATAGTATATATATATATATATATATTATTGTTATTTATATATATATATATATATATATATATATATATAAAAAGATAGAAGAAGTATAGATGGGATATTGTATATATCTAAGTGGATGTGGGTATATATATATATATATATATATATATATATAGTATATGAAGAAGAAGATATATAGCAGCAGTATAAAGAAAAAAAATATACATATATATATAGATATTATATATATATATATATATATATATATATATATATATATATATATATATATATATATATATATATATATTGATATATATATATATATATATATATATGTGTATTTTTATTTATATATATATATATATATATATATATATATATATATATATATATATATTGAAAAGAGAAAGAGAACGTTATATATATATATATATATATATATATATATATATATATATATATATATATATATATATATATATATATATATATATATATATATATATATATATTTTTCAGATTATATAAACAAACTCTTGTTTCTATCTCCAACATTATGTAATGTATTAATATGTACTACGCAATTCCAGTTGTGTTTAAATAGAACTGATAGCGTAATGCATCAAGAGAGTTCCTGGTCGAGTGTGGTGAGAGAAAGTCGTGTTACAGTTTGGCTCTCAAACGGAGTCGGATACAGTACTCCGAGCCTAGTGTTTTGTGTTTCATTATTATAAACAGTGATTCTTTGTTAATGTGTACAGCCGCATTATTATTTATACTAAGAAGTTTAGGAATTAAGATTAATATTTTATCTCTTTGTCTAGCAAGTGACATTATTCTCGTTTTCTACAGAAAAGTAGAATCATTTATTCATACATTCTTTTGTTACAAGAAGCGAATGTATTGTTTTGATATTCCGTTTTTGATAATTTATAAATGAAGATAAACTGTCTTTAATTACTATTTGTGTTCAAGAAGATTTTAATGTTTCTTATGTTCTATTACGAAGATTCGTAATTTCACGACTGAAAGGCTGTTAACCAGGTAACATACATTGAATACTCTCTCATCTCTCCCACTCGAATATTTATTTGTTTATTGAATCTGAAGATATGTTTTATTAAATATACATTGTAAAAATTAAGATTATTCAAGCTCCAAGAATATTTTATTACTTTAAGAATATTGATATAGATATAAGAAGATATATTTTGTATATAAATATAAAGGATATTGAAACTACATTTTGATACTTATTTTATTAAGGCATGACATTTATTTATGAACGTGATGATAGATAGTAAATGTTTTAAAGAAGATTCTCTCATTATTCCCTGCGTCCAAATTACATTATTTCATGTTAATAAGTGTAGATTGTATTTCCACGTGAGCCTCAAAATCTTAGCCAACTGCTTCTTCAAGAAATTCGATGCTGACCTTCTAGGTAGTACACGGTGTAATGAAAACAAACGACCTGTAATATAGAATATAGAAACAGGGGAAAGAAATCTGCCGACGCGTGACAGTTGACCCATCTGTCGAAAGTGGCAGTATTTTATTTGGCTAAGCTGCTGTTTCAAGATTTATCAGCATTTGTCTTCTCGAAATTTTGTAGGTTATATCTCAAGATATTTTTCTATATTATTTTAGAACGTGGAAAGTCTACTGAAGATTATTTTTCGATCAAGAAGATCGATGGCGACCGATTGAAGAATTTGTCTACATCATGTTCGATTGTCGTTGATGCTCTCAAGAGGAAATTTTTCTTCAAGATTTCATCTCCATTTCAACGCAGAGCGTCCATTTTTTCTCTATTTCCGCCTGGAAGATGAAGATACCTTAAGCTTACTCATTTTGGGAAAAATTTCGTATGTAACTTATGGAAAGGTATTTAAAATAACAAAAGGTCTGTAAGTGTTCAGTATAATTTTTTGTGTTGTCTCTAATAAATAATTTATTTATTTTGTAAAATAGTTCTTTCTATTATTATATTATTAGCCATTATTTTATTGAAGTTAAAATCATCTTCATGCGTGATTTTATATATAGTGTTAGAAATATTTATTCTTGTATTAAACCTTCCTATTTTGCTATTAACTATTTTCTATTGAAGTAAGGGATTTTAAAATGGTTACAAAAAATTTAAGAATATTTCTTGTCTCTATTTTTCACTAAGATTTAGAGACTTTTGGTTTTGCAAATATATCCTTTAGGCAACGCCTAAAAGGCGTGTTTTTTGAACTTTGAAGCGAGGGCTTTTACTGGTACTGATAAAAATGGATCAGCGCGGCTAAGTTAGAATTCAAGCCAGTGAGCGAGTTTGTAGCGAAAGCTATTTAAAATATTTGTACTATTATACTAATGAAGAAATAAGAGTAACGTTATGTATTTATTTAACTGTAAACAATAGTTTCTATAGTTCAGGTGATAATAAAGGTCTTATTATTAATAATAGAGAATTTTAGTTCCCAAACGAAAGTTAGGCCAGGATCTACTACCTTTCTGCTATTTTATTTCTTACCCACCTCTTACTCTATTCCTAAGCCTAGTTTTAGATTTGGGCCATTCTCTTAGCCTTGAAGATATTTATTATTTGCCTCTGAGCTAGAAATTATCCTAACAACTACTTATACACTACCTTTTGACATAAAACGTTTATTTTATGAATATATATGGTGAGTTTTTTCTTTATTTTGCTAATATTTAAGCTTATAGGTTAGATTTAACTTTAATTTTAATAGGCGAACCCTCTTTACTGGAGTGAGCAGTTCACTCAACTGTTCTAATTGCACATTATGTCAAGAACATTTCCAATATCTTTCCAAATATTAAAAAAAAGACGGGTCGTCTATTTTAATTATTCCTATTAGCTTATGCTATTTGAATCTTATTGCTCACCATATAGGTTATTAAATTTTCCTTGTTACTTGGAGTGTGTTGCCTTAAATTTGATTAAACTTGTAACGTAGTTATTTGCTTAAAATTATAATTACATTGTTTTAAAATTATCGAGTTTGCAAATGAAATTAGTTTTAGACTTTTAGTTACTCATTTATAAAAGATAAAATATCAGAGGAGAAATTTCTTTAAATAGTTAGATTAAACTGACAAAAATTGATTGTACTTTGTAGCATAATTTAAACTAGGCGATTTTAAGTGATAGTAATCCCGCTCTAGATTAAATACTTGATATCAAAGAGTGATTTACATAATTTATAATAATTTAGCATTATCACTTTGGCCTTATATAATAAAATCTATAGTGCAAGCGAAGAGTCTGTTCCCTCAATTAAAATTAATTTTGCAAAAAACCCTTCTAGCCTAAGTTTTCAAGTGCTGAAAGTGCCTTTCAAACAAGTTAGATTTTTTTGTGTGATTATTTGGCTAAATTAGATGCTCCATACATAAATCCTGTGCATTGTTAGATTAAATTATTTTCATTAAAACTGAAACTTGGGGTGTATGATGAGAATCTGATTAGGCTTCCTATTTCTAGGTACTAAATTATACTTTGCTTAAGATTGAATCTCACATTGTTTGTTTGCCTAATAGGCTATTACTGACCTGCTTGGTATAGTTCTACTCTTTTTAGTGAGTACTGGGGCATTAATGCATCATTTGGTTTGAACCTTAAAGTAAATGGGAATAAAGTCTTGTACGCCAAAATTGTATGGGTTGGAAAAAAAAATAGCCGCATCCTGTAATAAGGATTTTCTCCGAGGCCTGCATGTATTTTGGGATTGTCCCAAGCTGTCTTATGGGTGTGTGCACGCTTATAATAATTCCTTTATATATTAAAGTTCTTTATGATTAAACGAGCCCATTCAAGATTTGGCAACTTTTCTGCTGAGCTGACGTATACGATAGGCCTACTTAAGTTTCACTGGCTTATCTTATTTTGAAGACATTTAATTTAAAGTTTTACTAATATTTGTTATTGTTAGAATTACACTTTGTATTTAGGCCTAATAATAAATTTGTGCTGCGATTTTCTAAGAATCGGTAGTGGTACACTTCTGCTCTACTATTACCCATATTGTGCTTCTGCCTGAAACATTTTTAAATATTTTAAACATTGCTCTTATGCATTATTAGGCTTAAGTTTTTAAATTAATTACATTAAATTAATATGTGTGATAGGCTAATGCCATCTTTCTTTGCTTTAATATTTTATTAGGACTACTGTCGTCAGACGGTTTCCGCGGTAAAGATTTGTTTTAAGACTTCTATCTTTGGGTAGTAGTCTTCCTTTAAACATTCATATCTATTTTTTGACCTATTGGTTTTAAAACTTTTACACAACCTTTTGCACTTATTTGGCATATTTTGGAATAAAAATTCCTTTATAAATTTTACTTACGTACATTACATGTGTTTTTTAAACATTTACACGACCTCACACATATATGTTGGGTCCTTTATTTGGCCTTTGGTTTTTAAACATTTACATGACCTTACATATATGTTGGGTCCTTTATTTGGCCTTTGGCTTTTAAACATTTACACGACCTCACACATATATGTTGGGTCCTTTATTTGGCCTTTGGCTTTTAAACATTTACATGACCTTACACATAGTTTGTGTAATTTACATTACATGTTTTTTTTAAACATTTACATGACCTTACACATATGTTGGGTCCTTTATTTGGCTTTTGGCTTTTAAACATTTACATGACCTTACATATATGTTGGGTCCTTTATTTGGCCTTTGGCTTTTAAACATTTACATGACCTTACATATATGTTGGGTCCTTTATTTGGCTTTTGGCTTTTAAACATTTACATGACCTTACATATATGTTGGGTCCTTTATTTGGCCTTTGGCTTTTAAACATTTACATGACCTTACATATATGTTGGGTCCTTTATTTGGCCTTTGGCTTTTAAACATTTACATGACCTTACATATATGTTGGGTCCTTTATTTGGCCTTTGGCTTTTAAACATTTACATTGACCATTTGCATGTTTTGTCCCTTTATATCAGTTGTCATATGGGCAGTTTAACAATTATTTGACATTAAATACGGTACTTATATTTTTTATTTGGCCATCGGCTTGTTAGAAAAAAAAATACTTTGACCCATGTGGTATGTTTTTATATAATTAAAAAAAAAAAAGGATTTTCTTTGAACCTTTTTACCCATTTAATTCTGGTTTAAACTGGTTGCTTATTGCACAACAGTGCTACCTTATACTCCTATTCCCTTTTTTGTCTCTAGGTTTACAACAGTGCCTGTTAGGTCTATATCACAAACATGGTTCAAAGCTAAAATCTTACTTTAAAATTTTAAATTATAAATTTATTGTTTTGATTTTACACACTAGTCCTTATGGACTGTTCAATTATATTTGAATAATTTATTCTGAATTTCCTTAGTGATTTCCATATTTGAATATTTTGCCTATATTGTACAACATATGGCTTGAACTCTTGTTACTACTTAGTACTTTAATTTGGTCTCTAGCATATGAAGTTTATATTTGTTTACAAGAATATCTGGCATTCATGCTGGACTTATTTTTTGATTGTTTATTTTATTGCATGTTGCTCTGGATTGAAATTTGTTTTAAAAATTGCTTGCACTTTGAACACTGCTTCCCTTAATTTGCTGAAGGAGCATAGGAACATTTCTTATGTTCTTGTGTTCTTTCAGCAAATTCTTTTTGTCGGGAGGTTGTTAGAAATATTTATTCTTGTATTAAACCTTCCTATTTTGCTATTAACTATTTTCTATTGAAGTAGGGGATTTTAAAATGGTTACAAAAAATTTAAGAATATTTCTTGTCTCTATTTTTCACTAAGATTTAGAGACTTTTGGTTTTGCAAATATATCCTTTAGGCAACGCCTAAAAGGCGTGTTTTTTGAACTTTGAAGCGAGGGCTTTTACTGGTACTTATAAAAATGGATCAGCGCGGCTAAGTTAGAATTCAAGCCAGTGAGCGAGTTTGTAGCGAAAGCTATTTAAAATATTTGTACAGTTATACTAATGAAGAAATAAGAGTAACGTTATGTATTTATTTTACTGTAAACAATAGTTTCTATAGTTCAGGTGATAATAAAGGTCTTATTATTAATAATAGAGAATTTTAGTTCCCAAACGAAAGTTAGGCCAGG
>JABUQX010143423.1:15000-19945 GCA_015478945.1 Trachelipus rathkii | reverse complement strand
ACAATCCACAAGGAAAATGAAAAAAAGATTCCACCCAGCACTTTCGTGTATTTCTCAACACATTATGAATATATATATATATATATATATATATATATATATATATATATATATATATATATATATATATATATATATATATATATATATATATATATATATATATAGTATATATATATATATATATATATATATATATATATATATATATATATAGGCAATTTCTTAGATAAGCAGGTTATATAGCAGCGCTTTGATATCGAAGATCGCACAACTCTGCTCGTGCATCCCTGCAGTGTGACGTGTTAGCTAAAACTCCAATAGAAACATCCCGAGAGTTTCCACAAGTTGCTTTTTTATTATGTTAATTTTTATATGTTAATTCTTTATAATTTTTATTCCTTTTTTAAGGTTTGAGCCGACGGAGGGATGTGAGAGGGGGACGAAGTCCCCTGTCGTCCCCCCACAGGCCGAGATCCTTTACTTTTATATCTTGCGATTTAATCTGTATTCCTTCGTTAAAAAAAAAAAAACTTATTGGCAACCTTAACACTATTGCCTTGAAATAATCGAAAAAAATCGATTACATCTTTCGTTCGATATATATCGGTTAACTACCTTTAAAGGATGTTCCATATATATATAGAGAGGAGTATATATATATTGATAAATATTTATATATATATATATATATATATAGTGATATATATATTTATATATATATATATATATATATATATATATATATATATATATATATATATATATTATTATTATTATTATTGTACAAACACTTTTGTCCCGCTTGAGCGGGGTAGTGGTGCGTACAGCCTCCCTCATTCACACCTCTCCTCATCTCGCCCTCACCCACCTCCTCCACCCCCCTCTATCCCTCGCCAACACCCTCCCCCCCTCCCCCCCCCCCCCCCCCCCCCCCCATCATCTCCTTTATTCCCTCCATCCACCTCCTTCTTGGTCTCCCCCTTCCCCTCCTTCCTATCCCCTCCGCCTCCCAAACTCTTCTAACCACTCTCTGCTCCTCCATTCTCACTAAATGCCCATACCATCTTAACATTCCCTTCTCCGCTCTTCCCACCAGACCATTCCTCCAATCACACCTCTCCCTCACCACCCTATTCCTAATCCTCTCCCTTCTGCTAACCCCACAAACCGCTCTCAACCCCTTCATCTCAAATACTTCCAACTTTTTCCTGGACCTAGCATTCAACCCCCACGTTTCACACCCATACAACACCGCTGGTACACAGATTTTTTCAAACATACTTATCTTAACTTTCTGTGATAGATCCCCCCCTTTCCATATTTCTCTCAGACCACTCAAAGCCCTCATTCCTTCACCTATTCTATGTTCTATCTCCTCCTTCATCCCCCCCCCCTTACTCAACTCCATCCCTAAATATCTAAAAATCTTTACTTCTTCCAATACTACCCCCCCTACTCTAACCTCTAACTCCTCCCCCTCCTCTCTTTCTTCCTCCTCAAACACTAACACTTTACTCTTACCTGGATTTATTTTAAGCCCCTTTTGTCCACACACTCTCTCAAACTCCCTCACCAAATACCTCAGCCCTTCCGCGTTCTTCGCCACTAGGGCAGTATCATCCGCAAACAGTATCATGTTCACTTCCCTTCTATCATTCCCATTCATCAATTCCACCCCCCTCCCCTCCCTCACCATTCCTCTGCAAACACTCTCCATAAACAAATTGAATAGCCACGGCGACATTACACACCCCTGCCTCAATCCACACATCGTCCCAAACATCTCACTCTCCCCTCCTAGCACTCTCACACACATTCTACTATTCCTATAAAAAGCCCTAATACCTTTCCCTAAATTACCCCCCACCCCATTTTCCTCCAAAACCCTCCACAGTTCACCCCTATTCACTCTATCATATGCTTTCTCTAAATCTAAAAAACATCCATACACTTTCCCTTTCCTCTCAATATATATATATATATATATATATATATATATATATATATATATATATATATATATATATATATATATATATATATATATATATATATATATATATATATATATATATATATATATATATATATATATATATATATATATATATATATATATATATATATATATATATATATATATATATATATATATATATATATATATATATATATATATATATATATATATATATATATATATATATATATATATATAGTATATATATATATATATATATATATATATATATATATATATATATATATATATATATATATATATATATTATATGTTTGTTTTTGTATATATATATATTTTTATATAAATATAGCTATGTTATATATATATATATATATATATATATATATATATATATATATATATATATATATATATATATATCTATTGGTAAACTATTTGAGATGTAGCGCTATTTTTTTTATGTTTTAAGTTTCTTTGGTGTGAAGGGTTTTCAATACTATCGGGTGGGGATAGAGAGCGTTGTTTATTCCGTTCTTTATAACTAATGTGAAATGTGGTTCATTGAAATTATCGATTTATTAGGCACACTGACATGAAGTAAGAACACCTCGCTTATATATATATATAGAAGAGTATATATATATATATATATATATATATGTATATATATATATATATATATATGTTTATATATATATATATGTATATATATATATATATATATATATATATATATATATATATATATAAGCGAGTGTGTTCTTACTCATTGTCGGGAGTGTGCTAGCACAACAAATCCCGTACAAAATGACAGACACCTCGAATAGTTTATATTTCTACATTATAGTTATAAAATTGGAATAAATTAACTTGATTTTATCCTCTCCAATATTAACATCCCCCACCCGATGAATATTATTTGAAAACTCCTTCATTTACACCAAGGGAAAAATAAATCATATATATATATATATATATATATATATATATATATATATATATATATATATATATATATATATATATATATATATATATATATATATATATATATATTTATATATATATATATATATATATATATATATATATATATATATATATATATATATATATATATATATATATATATATATATATATATATATATATATATATATATATATATATATATATATATATATATATATATATATATAAATATATATATATATATATATAAATAACTCTATGTATATATATATATATACATATAATATATATATATATATATATATATATATATATATATATATATATATATATATATATATATATATATATATATATATATATATATATATATCTTTATCTTCCTCCTATCCCCAGATTGGAGACGAGGTGAGGTGAGAAACATACACCGGAAACAAAATAGTTAGAAGAACATGACGTAAGTCAAAAGGAAGGCTCCGCCCCCTTCTATCCCCTTATGCCCCTAAAGAGAGCCCGTCGCAGGCAAAAAATCCGCCCTATGGCTTCACAAGACCGCGACGAACCCTCACTATGGTATCACGCCAATATAGGGCTCATCCCCTGGGCTATTCACAACCATACCTCCCCTCACAAAACCCAGCCATTCACCCCTATTATGCACCTTTGTTCTCGCCTCTGCCAAACTCACATTCCTTTCCTTCGAATATTCTTTTACTGATTCAATCCATTTTTTCTTCGGCCTCCCAGCTGGTCGATTCCCAGCACACTCATCATTATACATACGCTTAACCAACCGACTACCATCCATCCTTTCCATATGACCAAACATCCATCTTTTTCATATGAACAAACCATCTTAAAACACTCTCATTTATTCTGTAATTTACATCTTTCTTCACACCACACAACTCATTCCTCATTTTTTCAAATCTTCACACATCTAAGTGCCCTAACGCACCCCTCAGATTGTCCATATGATGAGACTGTACTTTAGAACTATACTTCGTGTTCGACACCACAGTTTCACTATTGTACATTAACACCGATAATTAAATACCCTGATGCAAAACCCTAGCGCAATCAAGACTTACTCCCTTTTTATTCACCAAGGATTTAATTCCATTCCTACCGTTCACAACTTTCCTACTACACACTGCATCATCCGTTCCCTTTTCACCCTATATATATATTCTAAATATTTGAACTCAGATACTTGTTCGAATTGCTCATATCTAACATGACTTCACACCGGGGACTCTCCTCACTACAACGATCGTTTTACTCTTATCTACATTTACTTTCAAACCCTCTCATTTTACACATCCTGCTAAACCCCTCTGCTGATCCTCTCAAACTTTCCTCAGATTCATCACACAAAACCAAATGGTTAGAGTACAATAAGCAGGGCACCCTTCATTTTCTTCCATTCTCCATCAGTCTAACACAATCCTCTACCTCTATTTTTTTCATCACTACATCCATATACAAATTAAGGAGCCAAGGAGACATAACACATCCCTGCCTCACTTCACTATTAATTTTAAAACATTCACTTTCCACTCCATTTATTGATACACACGCTTCACTATCGACATACATACTTTTAATTTCATTCAGAAGCCTACCACCAACGCCATATATCAATAACACTTGCCACAGAGCTTCCCTATTATCCTGCCATACGCCTGTTGCAAGTCCATAAAACCTAAACACAATTTATTCTTCCTCTCTTATTTTCTCAATCATTTGTTTCAATGTGAAGATTTGATCTACACATCCTCTACCACCTTGTTCTTCGCCAATCAGCCCCTCAGTCCCTCGGCACACTCTTTTAACCAAAAATACCAGCATATATCTTTCCTACCACACTCAATAAACTAATTCATCTATAGTTCCTACAGTTTCTCTCATTCCCCTTACCCTTTTATAAGGGCACTATTACTGCTCTCCTCCAATCCCTCGGGACTAAACCCTCAAAAACCATTG
>JABUQX010143422.1:17500-21982 GCA_015478945.1 Trachelipus rathkii | reverse complement strand
AAGCTAAAGCAGTAAAACATGAGTTAAAGCAGCAAAGCAGTGAAACACAAAAGCATACTAAGCCCCACCATGGTGTTATATGGCTGATTGGATTTACTGATTTACTGCTTTAAGGTATGTAATGTTAATAAAATATATGAGTTAAAAAGCAGTAAACATATGAGTTAAAAAGCAGTAAAACATGAGTTAAAGCAGTGAAAGTATTAAAGCAGTAAAGCAGTAAAACAAAAGCATACTAATACCCCCTGGTGTTAGGTCACACCTCTTTGATTTTTACTGATTTACTGCTTTAGTATGTAATGTTAATGTTTTTAATAAAATTTCGTACAATTGTAGTAAATAAAATGATTATATATCTAGACACTCTGATTTTTTTCTTCTTACATACAATTTTAAAAATTTATAAATTAAAAAGTATTAAGTAAAAATAATGTTAATAAATATATGTGTTAAATAATAGGTCTGTAATGAGTTACAGTTTTAGGTTCGCGAAAATGTTTTTAATAAAAATGTTTAAGTATGAAATAAAAATGAATGACTCATAGTATATTTCAGAAAAAGAAATTCTTGAAATGTTTAAGTATGAAATAAAATGAATGGACTTATAGTATATATATTTTTCATTCCCGCAGGAATATTGCGCCTGCGGGGCACGCGCGGCGGGCGGGAACGCGGAAATATTGCGCCTGCGGGCGCACGCGGCGGGCGGGAACGCGGCGGGCGGGGACGCGGCGGGCGGGGACGCGGCGGGCGGGGACGCGGCGGGCGGGGACGCGGCGGGCGGGGACGCGGCGGGCGGGGACGTGCGGATCGCACCTGCGGGTGCGGGGCGGGTTGTCTGCGCGGAGGGCGCATGCGGCGCCCTGGTGTTCCAATTATGAACTAGGGGAAGACATTAATATTAACTCTGTTCTATGATGTGGCGTAGAGATGAGCCATCAAAGGTGATTTCATCAAAGATGAATCATCAATATAGATGGTATCAAAGATGACGTCATCAAAGATGAGTCAAAGATGAACCTTCAAAGTTGAGGCATCAATGCTGAGGCATTTATGCTGGGCATCAAAGTTGAGGCATCAAAGTTGGAGGCATCAATGCTGAGGCATTTATGCTGGGGTATCAAAGTTGAGGCATCAAAGTTGAGGCATCAAAATATCGAGTGTGTGAGTGTGCGTAAGTGTATCTGTGTGTGGGTGTGAGTAAGTGTGTATAAGTGGTTTAATGTAAGTGTCATAGTGTGTATAAGTGTCATAGTGAATGTGTGTATAAGTGTCGTAGTGTATGTGTATAAGTGTTAGAAAAAGACTAACTCATAGTAGGAAGCAGCCTAGCAACTTGTAATATACACCAATCGAATCCTCATACCTTATTACCTAGGGGTAGACATCCATAAGTTAGGGCTGGTCTAGGCTCAGGGTGCTGTAGCAAGGCTTGAAAAAGTGGCACCTGAGTTGGCACCATGTGGCACTCACTTGGCACCAGGCACTCCACTTGGCACTCGTCACTGGCACCTCATTGGCACTTCATTGGCACTCACTTGGTGCACTCACTCCAGCACTCACCTGGCACTCATCTAATACTCATAGAACACTCAAAGAACACTCCTAGATTCTTACGGTGATTGAGAACCATCAAAGCCATCAAGTTAGTGGGTCAAATTGACCCATGGTATAAGGCAGGGTCAAGGCTGAAATATCATGGTCAAACTAAGTCCCTAAATAAGGGCTAAGTCCCTAAAGAAAGGACAAAATTACCGTGGGGCCAAATGACCCATGGACGATCAAAGGATTGGCAGTGTGTTTGTACGTGAGTATATGTGTAAATGTAAGTGTCTATGGGTAAATGTGTGCTATAGTGAACTGTGTGTATGGGTGTAAGTGTGTGTGTGTGTGTGTGTGTGTGTGTGTGTGTGTGTGTGTGTGGTGCACAATGTGTGTAGGAAAGTTTCAAGTTAGTGGTAGGTCCATGCGTACGTTAGGAACGAAATATGACGGGTGGCCACGAGTGGGCAAAAATTGGCGTGGCAAAATGACCCATGGTATCTGGCAAGGTCAAGGCCGAAATATCATGGTCAAACAACGTTAATATCAAAAAAGGGCTAAGCCCCTAAAGACATATCAAAATTACCGTGGGTCAAAATGACCCATGGTCGAAAAATTAGGGGCGTAAAATAGCAATATTGTAAAGGCGCAACCCCTCTTCGAAGGGTTGCCAAAAATTAGGTTGCCGAAAAAAATTAGGGTGCTAAAATACCGTGGGCCAAAATGACCCATGGAAGACCAAAGGGTTGGTCGAAAAAAATTAGGGGTTCTCAAAAAATTAGGGTTCTCAAAAATTGGTTCTCAAAAAATTTGGGTTCTCAAAATTTGGGTTCTCAAAAAATCCGTTCTCAAAAAATTTGGGTTCTCAAAAACTGGTTCTCAAAAAATCCGGGTTCTCAAAAATCCGGGTTCTCAAAACATTTGGGTTCTCAAACTGGGTTCTCAAAAGGTCAAGGGCCCAAAAAAGTTAAGGTAAAATTCAGGTTGCCCAAAAAGGTCAAGGTCAAAAAGGTCGTGGCAAAAGGTCAAAAAGGTCGCGGTCATTCTCGTGCAAAAACTGAGCCCTACTACTGTTTACTTCTTATCAAGAAAGTTACCACTGAAATAAAGAAACTATATTTCAGGCAATATCGCCGCTACAAATGTCACGCAATGTTTCTTTCATACCCAAAGCTTTGAAAAATGTTTTCGTACGCGTTGATCGAATCAAGAAAACGTTAGAAACGCCTTATAATGGACTTTTCCTTGGAGTCACCGATTCGATCAATGTTTCCTGCTATTAAATATTTATAAAAAAAATTATCGTTACAATAAAGGACTAGATTTTAGGCAATCTTAGCCTCTTACATATGTCACGAAGCTTTAAAACATGCACACACGTGTTGATCGAATCAAGAAAACATCAGAATCTCCTTATACTGACTGGACCTTTCCTTGTTATTCAACTATTCAATCAACATTCAGCGCCAACAGAAGAAGAATTTACGTAGAAATCCAAGACGTCAAGTGACATTCTCCAATCAAACTTATGTGCGATATATTTAATTTAAATATTTATTTAAAACACTATGTATTTACAAACATTCAAATGTTTGTATGTGTACTTATGTCTTCAGATATAATTAGATATGCTTGCATTTGAAAGCACTTTTACTTTATGTATTTTATTTATTATTGTTTTTACCTTTATTGAAATGTTTTGTATGTTTGCGAACCTTTTTCGAATGCACTCAAACATGCATACATTTAAATGATTATTAGCTTTTATATCTTGTACAACTTATATAATTTACCACTCCGTGTTTAGCGTGGGAAGCAAATGTAGTACTCAATTATAACTATATGCAAAAAATTTAATTTATGTTCGAACTTAGGTTAGATAATGGGCAAGCAAAATTTTAGCATAAGTCAAAATGAAATAATATATGAACCCGCCTTATCGAGATACTCACTCACTAAACTCACTAAATTCAGACTTACTACTTCTCTCCGAAACTCAATCGCCCGAAAACAAGTCTCAAGAAATTCTAATCTAAGCTGGGGAGGTAAACAGCGGGCTAAGCAATCGAGAAGCAGAATATTCGAGACACAAAACTCCAGAGCGAAAGCCGCCGCAAAAATAGAGTTAAAAATAGTGTATTCACAAGAGACTTATCACGAATTTGAGAGAGAGAGAGAGAGAGAGAGAGAGAGAGAGAGAGAGAGAGAGAGAGAGAGAGAGAGAGAGAGAGAGAGAGAGAGAGAGAGAGAGAGAGAGTATCTCAGAAAAGGGTAACTTTTGTTACTAATTTATGTTGAATAAATACATCATTTAAAATATGGATTTTTAATTTTCTATCATTATCTTATATAGGGACTTGCTCTCAAAAGAAGCCACCAACTTAGCAAATTTTTGCCATATATAACAATATATAGAAACAAATATATAGTTAAGGTTGTTATATATGTTATTATATATTTTTTTATATAGCACTGGTATATATATATATATATATATATTTATATATATATATAAAGAAAAATAAATAAAACAAATAAAAAAAAAAAAAAAAAAACGTCCTCCCCCAGGAAGGCTCCATACGACCTGTCAGCGGAACCCATCGAGAAAGGTCCTTGGGCATCACGGGCCTGAACGATTATATATATAGCATATATAGCATATAAGATATGTTACAGCATATATAGTTGGCTGTTACATATATATACATATATATAAGTTGAGCAAGCAGCTATAGCAGTATAGCAGCATATATTGTTATTGTTGCTAAGGTTGGCTATATGGCTATTAAGCATATTACAGTTGTTATTGTTGCGCGTTATTGCTAAGGCTAAGGCTGGCTATGGCTATTACTATGCTGTTGTTTATATAATATTGCTGGCTATACGTATATATACATATATGTTAAGTTACTATATATTATGGCGCTAAGGTTGCAGTTG
>JABUQX010143422.1:7500-12500 GCA_015478945.1 Trachelipus rathkii | reverse complement strand
GACAGTGCCAGGTAGCTTGTTGTAAGATGAACCTTTAAATGAGACAGTAAATCACAATACTTACTTAAAAAAGTTGGTTACATTAATGCGTTAGCCGCTTGCGCCTGACGCGGTTTATAAAAATAAAAATATATTTGTTCCAAAAGATTTATATGAGACCGAATTTGTTCTAGTTAAAAATCAACAATATAATTTAAGTAAATTAGGTGAAAGATATTCCGGCCACTACCGAGTCGTAAGAATAAAGAAAAACAATAATTATTTTATAAAACGCGGAAAGGAGGTGGTGGAGAACCTTCGAAATGTAAAAGTGTACCACCATCTCGTGAATGTAGATGAAAATAACGAGGAAGCAAATAAAAATGACTAATAAATTTCTTTTTCAGATGTTCAAAAAATTCTTGTATGATAAGGTGTTTTAAAATTAAAATTTAAATGAAAGCTATAGGTCTTAAGTATACAAAAAAAAAAAAAAAAAAAAAAAAGGACGGAACTGCTTGATTTTATTCCCTTTCAAGCAGTTTCCCTCACTCCGAAATCACCACATGTAAGGGGGGCTACGTCCCCCTTACTATAACGATCATGTACACCTCACTACAATAGTTCTGTACACCTAAAAAAAAGAACTCAACGGAAATTTCCATTGTTATGTGTAAATGTTTTGTGTAGTTGTTTAAATATGTAAGAATTTATTCAAATTTTTGTAAGTGCCAATCACAGCCAAAGAGCGTTCGGATTGTCATAAGAAGAGAACGCATTAATTAAAAACCTTCCTTGTATAAAAGTCGGTTAAAATATAACATTAATAATATAACATTAAATGTTCATGATAATTAAATATTTTCCCATAAATTAATTGCAAATGTGTCATAAAAACATTTCATCATTGTGCTTAATAAACTTCAAACGAAAAAAAAAATTAATTTCTAATTACCTCTGTTGTTCTAGCTTCTATCACTATATATATATATATATATATATATATATATATATATATATATATATATATATATATATATATATATATATATATATATATATATATTATATATATATATATATATATAGAGTTAGTTATATATATAAATATATATATATATATATATATATATATATATATATATATATATATATATATATATATATATATATATATATATATAAACTATTCATTTTAGTTTTTTAAAATCTCATTTCTTAACTGTTGCTAAGATCACCACAAAGAAAGATTGAAAGATTTTTTTTTCTTCTGAAACAATTAAATTATTTTTAAGTTTTATCCACCCTTGTATGGAAAATGGAGTACAACTCTTATTTCTGGGAGAGATGACAGTCCTCAATTCCGGAAGTCATTTGGGTGAGGTTGAGTCTAATATCTAAAAGATTTGCATAATGTTCTGTAATTTATCTTTATGTTGCCACCAACTTTAAGACGTCATCGTTGTACAACGGGTGCAGTGTCTTCACACGAATAAATATTAAGCAAATTTTATCAATTCCATGTTTATTCATTGTGGTGCCTCTTTTTTCCAGCAACCTGTTTAGCATAATTTTCTTTCATTTCTTGTATTTCCAGCAGAACTTAATCCCCTTCAATTTATTATTATTATTATTATTATTATTATTATTATTATTATTATTATTATTATTATTATTATTATTATTATTATTATTATTATTATTATTATTATTATTATTATTATTATTATTATTATTATTATATAATGAAAAGACTTTATAGAGTTTCGTGCTAAATCATTCAAAAAATAGATGAGAAGAGGCACTCCATTAAGACCCTAATTTGAGCTCACGATTTTACGTGCTTTTCTTAAATATTGAAAGAATTTAAAGAAAGAATGGGAAAATGGTCAAGGTGAGGGGTAGAGGAAGGAAATGAGGGAGGGTAGAAGAGGAGGAAGGTTAGGGAATTTTGTAGGGTAGGGGAGAAGGGAGAGGGGAGTGGGAGGGGAGAATGGAGGGTAGGGGAGAATGGATGATAGGGAAGGGAGAGGGGAAGGGAAGGGGAGGATTGCTCCCCCCTTCCCCTCCCCTGAGTGGAGATGTAAGGAAAAGGATAAGGAAAAGTTAAAGTAAGGAGGCCAGCATAAAATTAATGTGATACAATGTGCTATAAAGGCATGGATGTACTGCAAGGGGAGATAGTGGATAGATGAAGGTGAGTTGGGAGTAGGGAAAGAAGAGAGGGATAATTGGGGACAGAAGAAGTTGAAAGAGAGGGGTATGAAGAAGAGTTGATCGAGAACCTGAATTTTACGCACCACACCTCTATATTTCTAAAAGCGCACCGCACCGCACCTCACTACAATAGGACTTTTAAATTTTGTGCCGCACCGCACCGGTGCGGTGTTTCGGCCAACCGTAATATGAAGGGAAAGTTCAAGGGAAAACGAAAGAGAACAAATCTAGAAATGCAAATGCTACGATAAGGTAATGATGAATTAAATGTATTTATCATTGCAAGATTTGTGAGGTGTTAATGTTATATATATATATATATATATACTATAGTTATATATAGTTGTTATTATGGTTAAGGTTATATATATAGCATATAGCAGTATAGCAGCGTTACATTTATGTATGCGCTGAGTTGAAATTGCTGGCTATTTTGTTGCTGGGTTGCTGTTGCTGCTGCTGGCTAGCTGCTGGCTGGCTGCTACATATATAAAGTATATATGTTATATATATATATATATATATATATATATATATATATATATCCTCAATATATTGCACTTTCCAACTTGGTCAGAAACCATACAAATACTTTCCCTGACCAATTTCCGATCTCGGGGTTGAGGTTATTTCCGATCTCGGGAGTGAGGTTATGGTGAGAATAACATAACATAATATATATATATATATAGTATATATGTTGAATGTATATATATGAAATATATATATGTTATATATATATATATATATATATATATATATATATATATATATATATATATATATATATATATATATATATATATATTCTCACCACGACTCAGGAGCAAAACTCTTGTCAAGGAAGAGATGTAAAATAGAACTAATAATGATACAAAAACACACACACACACACACACACACACACACACACACACACACACACACACACACACACACACACACACACACAGTCCTCACTTAACACCAGTTTGACAAATGAGTACAGATGCAAGCTTTGAAATGAAGTATATTAAATTCTGCGGGAAACACCTAAGATGGGAGAATTCCACAAAACAAAGATAGCTGGAAAGTTTTCATCATGGTGAACAAGAATGGGGTTACTGATGTACGCATAAAATTGACGTAAGACACTACACCTATTTATGCAAAGAGAACGTTGTAAACATGGTGGTATACGAGGGGGAAGTTCCTTCGAGCATTTGTCGCTGTAGTACCTTTAGAAAAGAGACAAAATAGCATGTCAAATCATAAATATAAAAGATTAAGAGAAATGGAAAGCACAAAACAATTTATAAGCCTAAGTCATTTGTCCATGACTCGACCTAATCCAAAATCAAGAGAAATCTAAGCCCACCCCCTCGATGGGAGGGCAAGGGCAGTATTACTTACAAGGCCGGATATGACCCTTGTACATCTGAAGTAACTGGGAAGAGGGAAAAAAATCTCGCATTCTAATCAAAACTACGAGCTCCTTTAAGGCAGCCCTAATAACCGTTTTGATTTGAGCTTTCCAAGACTTTTCATCATTTATGTTAAGTCCAATGATGTTTATTTTCATTTTATCAACATGAGAGATGGAAGAACAGAAGAAAAAAAAGAAAAGCTAGGTAATGTCTTTGAAAGAAAGATTTGTGGAAGTTGACCTTTTAAAAAGTTATATTTCACAAAGTTATTTAGACACCACTGGTAAATTCTATTCGGATCAGGAAGAATAGCATTGGAAAAATTAAAATAAAAGGCAATTCTAGAAGCAAAAAGAAGAAGCAGATTTGAACTGAGTCGAAGAATGGAGTGCAAAGTCATCTGCATATGAATGAATATAATTAGATGAGCAGCTAAAAAGATAGTTAGTGAAAAGTAGAAAAGGAATAGAAGAGAAAACAGAACCTTTGAGGAACACCACTATATATATATATATATATATATATATATATCATATATATATATTATTATTATGTTATTATATATATATATGAAGATATATATATATATTATATTATTATTATTATTATATATATATTATATTATTATATATATATATATATTATTATTATATATTATTACATATATATTATGTAAACATATACATACAAGTTGATATTGGTTGGTTGCTATTATTGGCTATTATATTATTACTACAGTTGTTATAGCTAGCTAGAGCTGGCGCTGTTATACATTAAGGCTGTTGTTAGCTAGTTATGCTAGCTAGCTACTACATTAGCTATATATATATATATATATATATGTATATATATATATATTATATATATATATACATATATATTATACATATATATATATAGATATAGTTATTATATATATATATATATATATATATTATATATATATATATATATATATATATATATAAAAGAACTACACAGAAATATGGAGAAATATATGCTTGGAATAACATATAGTTTAAATAAAATATGAAATTATAGCATAAAATCTGAAATAAAATTAAGATATAATAGTGAGAGTTAAAAATAGTGAGAGTGAAAAATAGTGAGAGTGGAAAGAAGAGAAATGGAGAGGAGCAGGTCATAATATTAGAGAGGAAATGACAATAGAAGACAAAAGGAAATTCGAAATTGGTCTCCATTAAATCTGAAACGTCCAAGAAAACGACCATGTAAAAAGGTACTGGATGAAATTAGAACAATTGCAGAAGCAAATTGGCAACCAAGAGTCCATGACCGTCAACGTTGGAAACATCTACGAGAGGTCAATGTCCAACAGTAGACAACTAGTAGGATGATTATAGCAGCAGTATATATATAGTTATATATTGATATATA
>JABUQX010143422.1:0-2500 GCA_015478945.1 Trachelipus rathkii | reverse complement strand
TATATATATATATATATATATATATATATATATACTTTTCTCCGTGAGCAGCTAAAAAATCATTGACTATATATACAGATGGTCTACATAAAAAATGTGTATCTTGTCCAATTATTATACATACTCTGTAAATTTCATATTGAAAGGATATATAATAAAAAAAGAGATTTCGCAATTTTCATTTATGAAATACCACAAAAAAATATATTTTTTTCTTTTTCTGTTATTTCAGAAATGAAAAACTGCAATATTACATTCATTATTCGTCCTATCAATATGAAATTCCCAGAACATGTATAATTAAGCGAGATTCACATATTTTATTTAGATCATCTGTTTGTATACCCAGCCAATTTGCCGCTGTTCATGGAAAAAATTATTTCCTTCAACATTATGTTTTTTTATATATATATATATATATATATATATATATATATATATATATATATATATATATATATATATATATATATATATATATATATATATATATATATATATATATAGCGGCAAAAACATACCTGATAGAGATAAACCACTTTGATTTTTCGTTTCATTTTGACATAATACATAAGAAACAAGTCTCAAATCACAAACAACAGAAAATTTTAAAACGCAGAACTGTATTATTATTATTATTATTATTATTATTATTATTATTATTATTATTATTATTATTATTATTATTATTATTATTATTATTATTATTATTATTATTATTATTATTATTATTATTATCATTTGACCACTGCCAAATGAAAGAGTCACACAAAGCAAATTCCTCTAATTCCTTTTCCTCTTAAATATAAATAAAGGATTCACAGACTCTAATAGTTACTGAATTTTTGAAATGAAAATAAATTATTTTAATCAATTTAAATAAGAGATACAAAAGGATGTTGTGGGAAATATGAGAATTTAAAAAAAAGTATATAAGGATGTTGATTACAGATGATTAGAGCCTATACGACTAATTCTGACCTTATTTTGTGAATCAGCGCCAAAATATATATGAGTAATATAATTTTAAACGATATTTTTTAATAAAGGCCTATTTATTATTTAAATAATTATTTAAAAAGTAGGCATAGTTCTAGGGAGGAAATGGAGGAACTGACCTCTTCTAGATAAATAGGAATCGCTCTGCAAAGTGAAGGCTAAAAAGTTAAAATTCGAACTACAAATAAAAGAATAATAAAAAAAATAATTTAAAGATCTTCGATCATCCATTTAATATTCTTATTTATACAAAAAAAATTAAATAGAAAAATATCCACGAAAACAAGATTATTATTATTATTATTATTATTATTATTATTATTATTATTATTATTATTATTATTATTATTATTATTATTATTATTATTATTATTATTATTATTATTATTATTATTATTATTATTATTATTATTATTATCTTCCTCCTATTTCCAGATTGGAGGTAAGGTGCGTGGCATTCACCGAAACAGAAAAGTAGTAGAAGAACATGACGCAAGTCAAAAAGAAAGCCCCCCCTACCGTTCCCTTTACACACCCAAGTGAGAACTCGTCGCAGTCAGAAAAATCCACCCTGAGGTTTGACAAGCTGCGACGGACCCTCACTGTGGCATCTCATCAATGTGGGGTCATCCCTCGGGCAAAGCCCACAACCGTACCCCCTCACAAAACCCCATCATTCATTAATATTTTGCACCTTTCTTCTCGCCTCTGCCAAACTCACATTCTTCTCCTTCAGGCATTCCTTTACTGACTCAATCCACTTTATCTTCGGTCTCCCAGCCGGTCGATTCCGTGAACACTCGCCACTGTACATCAGCTTAACCATCCGATTATCATCCATCCTTTCCATATGACCAAACCATCTTAATGTACTCTCGTTTTTTCTCTCATTTACGCCTGTCTTAACATCACACAACTATCTAGTGCGTTTGTTTCTCATTTTATCAATTCTTTTCACACCTAACACGAACCAAAGATTGTCCGTTCAAACACTAACTTTGCAAGTTAGATCTATACCTCGTAATCCAGACAATAGTTTCACTACTAAACATTTACACAGGTAACAAAATACCCTCATGCAAAACCCTAGCGCACTTAAGAATTATTCCCTTCATATCCATCAAGGATTTAATTGCACCAGCTACCCTCTGCATTATCCGTTCCCTTTTCATCCAACATATATCCTAAATATTTGAACTCGGATTCTTGTTCCAGTTGATCACCATCTATCATGACTTCACACCTTGTACTAGGATACCCTCCACTCTCTTCCATTCTTCATCATTCTAACACCTAACACATCCCTGCCTCACTCCGCTATTACTACTAAACCAATCATTTTCGACCATTTATTCTTACACACGTTTCACCATCGTCATACACACTTTTGATTCCATTCAGAAGTCTAACACCAACACCATATGTCACTAACATGAGGAACCCTGTCACGATAAATGCGAAAACGGTTAAACACCCAAAATTGAGGGCGAACGAAGTACCG
>JABUQX010143420.1:17500-19073 GCA_015478945.1 Trachelipus rathkii | reverse complement strand
ATATATATATATATATATATATATATATATATATATATATATATATATATATAGGCCAGCATCCCGAAAAGTTCAGGCAAGTAACTAGAAAACTATAACATCTACAGGAAAATAAATAACATTTTTGATTTCAGGAAGTAATTTCATCGAAGAAACTTAAAAAAAAATTTATTTTATTCTAATATTTATTAATAACTCCTTATTAATATTAGTAAAAATCTTCAGTGCACGCTAAAATTGACCTTGAAAGCTGCATTGTCTCGAGAGAAAAAGATACCGCTTTATTTACGCAAAAGGAGAAAATATTATTTTTTTCTTTTTATATCCTTTTTAGGGGGTTCGAGCCGACGGAGGGACAGAGGGGGGACGAAGTCCCCCCCGTCGTCCCTCGGTAGGCCAAGAAACCCCGACTCTATCCATCGTTCTTGTTAACCCGAGGGTATTCGTTAGTGTAAAAACAAAAAAATTCAACATTTGTCACCTTTCCGTTTCACTCGGGAGTAAGCCGCATCTTTGATTTATCAAAAAACTGCAAATTTTTCAACAATTTTTAACTATTTTAATTTTTTAAAAAGCGTTATTTTTTTTTTTTTTTTTTATTTCCGGGGTAAAAATGTCTCCTGATTAATAAAATGATATTTATTTTCGTGTACCTGTTATAGTTTTTTAGTTACATGCCTGGCCTTTTCGGGATGCTGACCATATGCAATGACGTGTTTGCAACTGGAAGGAACAGAAAGAAAGGAGCAGGGAAAACATCTAGAAAGAGAAGAATCTGAAGAGACGTGAATTGCTCTCTCGGAAAAGATTGGAATAAAGAATAAGTGAAAGAAATGATCAACTTCCAAGACAGAAGAGCCTTTGAAAAATAATCGAATTAAAATATTTTCGCAACATTAATTTGAAAATTTTAAAAATTAAGGAAAATTAATATTAATCAACGTCAAATTTTAAAAACTGTGAAGTAACAAATGTTTATTGTTACGTGTTCTTTTGAAAAAATATAATTATGACCAAAGACAAAACAGGATTCTTTTGCTTGAATATTGATAATTATAGCATAGAAGTTTGTACAACCCTGACATCAGAATCAGCTAGTCTCTCAAATGGACTCTCGATTAAAAAGGCTTGGGGCTCGGAACATCCTACAGTTGTTTTCGTCTTCTCTTGCACAGCTGTGGATTAACGTATTAAAATACCTGCAGCTGACGCCATCCCCCAACATGTGTGTTCTATACAATCTAGTGATAATAATGATAATTAGTGCTAACAGTGATAGTGATAATAGTGTTATTAATGTTATTAGTGTTATTAATTAATGTTATTGATAATAGTTCTAGTGTTTGTGATGAAAATATTATTAATTATTGATATCAATATTATTGATAATAGTGCTAGTGATGAAAATATTGTTAATGTTGGTAGTTATATGTATATGTGTGTATTTATGTATGTATATGTGTATATATATGTATTTTTTATTTTTTTAGGTATATTATATTTATTTATATAAAAGCGCCCGGTAGCTCAGTGGTAGAGCACTCGCCATACAAAGCGAGGGTCCCAGGTTCGC
>JABUQX010143420.1:0-10000 GCA_015478945.1 Trachelipus rathkii | reverse complement strand
AAAACAACTAACTAATATAAAAAAAAATATATATATACAAAAAAACACAATCATTGGTGGAATCAGCATCGAATTAAAAAAAAAACACATTTTTTTTTTTTTTCCAAGATCGGTAGGTCGGATTTTAAATTTTTTTTCGCAGATAGTCTTCCAGATGCCTTCATAGCAAAATAAAAAATTCAAAGCCACTTGGGGATATTTACGGGGGGCTCCACCCCCGTACACCCCCGAGCCCGTGAGTGGTTGGTTGAAAACAAAAAGTAATATAAAAGTAAAAAACATGCAAACCCACAGGGTATATTTACGGGGGGTGGAGTCCCCCGTACCCCCTGAGCCCGTGAGTGGTTGGTTAAAAACAAAAGTAATAAAATTTTTACGCCTACATCATTAATTTATGTATCATAGAGGCTATCTTCGAAAAAAAAAAAATTAAAATCTGACAAAAAAAAAATAAATAAAAAAAAACAAAGGTGTGTTTTCCTAACTAGAATTCGATGCTGATTCCACTAATGTTTTTTTTTTTTTTTTTTTGTAGCTATCGTAGTTTCAAGATATGGATTGGTGCTTTTGTGGAGGCTGGCCATATATATATATATAATATATATATATATATATATATATATATATATATATATATATATATATATATATATATATATATATATATATATATTTCGTATTTATTTGTATTTATTATTATATATTTATATATATATATATATATATATATATATATATATATATATATATATATATATATATATATTTATGTAAAAAAAATTAATTAATTGGTAAACATTCTGCTAGGCATAATAAGAAGGTCGGATTTGAAAAATTTCTTTACAGGGGGCTTCTATGATACCTAAATAGATGTTTTTTCGTATGAAGATTTTTTTTTCAAGAATGGGATGTCGGGTTTTAATTTTTTTTTTTCGCAGATACCTTTATAGATGACATAAAAAGTAAAAAAAAAAAAACTCAATTTCCCGTCTTAAACATGTTATTATGTACCATATAGTAACCCTGTGAAATTATATAAAGAATAAGTTATTGGTTTTAAAAATGCTAAATATTAAAAAACTTAATTATGTTACTCTGATGGCGGACGAAATCGAACGTTCGGAAGGGAACACTTTCATAACACCGAAAAATCCTCTTTTCTTGGTTGATTATTTTTTTTTTTTATATATATGCATTTATATTTTTTAGAATCAATGTTTTACCATTGGAGACTTTTCTTGATTTTTTTCTTAACTATTTTTCTAACTATAATCACAATAAAATTTTATGACGTAATGTTATGTTGGCAACCCTTGGCAAGTTGGCATTACTGAATAACAAATTTTCCTGGTTCCTGAGTCTTGATGTAGAATGTCATAGTGTCATAGTCGATTACCGAAATTCGTATTTTTTTTTTAACGTTAATGTTATTGTAGTGCCTACTTTTAAAGAATGGAAGAATTTTTAAGGAAATTTAATCTTGAAGAGATACTAACATTATTGAAAGGTAATCATTGTTTCCTAATTTTACAATGTAAATGCTAATATTGATTTTAGCTTTAAGCTACCTTTAGGTAGGCTACCGTAAATATAGAAATAATGCTTAAAACTGTTTAGTATTATGTTGACTAATATAATATATATATATATATATATATATATAATATATATATATTATATATATATATATATATATATATATATATATAATATTATATAAATATATAATAGATATATATATATATATATATTATATATATATATATGTTTACATATATATATATATGGACATAGTTACTTTATATACCTTATGATCTAAAGTAAATTTTTCATATTAATTTATATTAATTGAAAGTAAATATTCTAAGAAATGTAAAAATTTAAGGGAAAAAATGTTTTAATAATAAGTTAGTTTTTTATATGGAAAATCAGGCAAAGATAATGTTAAAAAAAGCAGATATCAAAAATCTGACAATGTCCTTCATGACCTTGAGGCGTGACGTAATACAACTTAAATGATTCACAATATAATATTATATATATATATATATATATATATATATATATATATATATATATATATATAAAGATATGAAAAAGAAAGAAGAGTTATATATTATATATATATATATTACATATAGCATATATATATGTAGAAGCTGACTGGGAGAAAGATTTGACACCCGTAGGGAGGGCGGTTGCGATAATTGGGTCACCAAAGAGCGGGTTCCGAGACCTCGGAGGTTACCTCATCGTCCACCGGAAGGCCGAGAGATCAATCCTTGTGGTTTAATCTCGGGTACCTTTAACTAAAGCGAATACCCACGGGTAAACCGCAAAGATGGAAAGAGTCGGGTGGCCTTCCGGTGAATGACAGGGTAGGATTTCCCTTCAACAGCGGGTCCCCGGGAACCCCTGCCTTGGCAGTTTGGGTGTCGCGGGGGTCTCCACCTCCCTACGGGTAAGGAAACATCCCCCATGTTCCCTGTCGGCTCGAGCCCCTACTTTGGTTGTAATTACCTTTTATATATATATATATATATATATATATATATATTATATTATATATATATTATGTATATATATAGATAATAATATATATATATATATATATATATATATATATATATTTATATTGTGAAATCTGGCAACATTTTTAAGTTGTATTACGTCACGCCTAATACGTCACGAATAAAAAAAATTTCGGCTGCAAATTCCTCATGATCTAGCTTTTTTTTTATATTATATTTGATTTATTTTCCATATAAAAAACTAACTTAGTATTAAAACATTTTTTCCCTTAAATTTTTACATTTCTTAGAATATTTACTTTCAATTAATATAAATTAATATGAAAAATTTACTTTAGATCATAAGGTATATAAAGTAACTATATATATATATATATATATATATATATATATATATATATATATATATATATATATATATATATATATATATATATATATATATATATATATATATATATATATATATATATATATATATATATATATAAGGTTAACATTAAATATGGTAATTGTTTAAATAAAGGGCCTATTCTCCGATTTCAAAATTTTTGCACAATACTCTGCATATGTATTAAAAGTAAAGATAAACTTAAATTTAAGTGTAAAAAACGCCTTTAACCAGATTTAGCAACTTTTTACCATTTCTATATTAAATGTTAAAATTGGTAATTATTTAGATAAAGGGCTTCACCTCCGATTTTCAAAATTTTTGCACAGTATACTGCAAATGTATTAAAATTAAATATAAAATCAAAATTAAGTCTGTAAAACATCTACAAATTTTTTTTGGTGTCACAAATATCTACATTTTACACCCAAAATCTAGGTTTTATTAGTTTTTAACTTTTTTTTTATTTTTTTTTCATATATATATATATATATATATATATATATATATATATATATATATATATATTATTATTTATATTTTTTTTTTATATATAATAATATATATATATATATATATATATATATATATATATATATATATATATATATATAATTAAGTCTAGTTTAATTTATAGGTCAAGGGTCACGGGACATATACATCTATATATATATATATATATATATATATATATATATATATATATATATATATATATATATATATATATATATATATATATATATATATATATATATATAAATCTATCTCCTTGTTTTTTTTTTTTTTACGCGAAAAAGATGAAAATTTTAATTATTTTAACGGTGAAATATAGATTATAACGGTAAGAAATAAATTCTATTTACATATAAAATAAATTCAGCAAGAAATTTGTGAAGTTCAAAAAATTTATATATATATTTATATATATATATATATATATATATATATATATATATATATATATATATATATATATATATATATATATATATATATATATATATATATATATATATATTTATTATTTATATATTTATATATACATTTATATTTATATTTAAATATTAATATTAATATATATATAATACATGTTATTGTTAGTTATATAATATAATTTGTCTTAATTTTTATATCGTTTAGTTTTCTTCATCTATTACGGTGAGAGTGAGCCACCCAGAGAGAGGGAGAATTATAAATAGAGAGAGAGAGAGAGACAGAGAGAGAGAGTGAGAGAGCCACATTACCAACAAGCACAACCAAATACATAAATCATGTTTAAAGCTTAATACTAATAATGTAAAATTGTATCTCGAAAGTACGACACTTACAGAAACAAATTTGTAATCAGCGTAGAAGCTTATTATATGTAAATTCTATTTTGGCGATTTAAACTAACGAATACTTAGGTAGACCGCCCGATAGATGTCAGTCGGTCTCTCGGCCTTCAGGTGGACGACGGGGTACGACTCCCTCCGCTGGGAGGGTCCTGAACCCCGCTCATTATATTTAAGTGTCGTAGGGGTTCCTCCGCCCCTCCTATGGGTATGGAAAACGTCCCCTCTGTCCCCAATCGGCTCGAGCCCTGTAACGCTGATTCCAAATATGTAATTATTTTTTCTTGTCGTACTTTTCGAGATACCATTTTTTTTTACATTCTAAGTAATAAGCTTTAAACCGCTGATTCCAAATATGTATTTGTTTTTTCTGTAAGTGTCGTACTTCTCCTCTCTTTATGTAATATATAGATATTATTATATATAATTATATATATATATGTTTGTATATTATAATATGAACATTGTCATATATATATATATTGACAACAAAATAATTAAATGTTGAACAAAATGTGGTGCTTTAAATAATTGAAGAAAGAAGTGTTTTTTAGTAATATCTGAAATATTCCGAGAATTTCTGAAAAATTATAGGGCATTTTTGATCGATTTGAAAAATGACCAAGCCATTAAACTTGTGCCTATATATATATATATATATATATATTATATATAATATATATATAAATATTAATATATACATATATTGTATATATGTGTATATATATATATATATATATATATATATATATATATATATATATATAGGTTCTTTTTCGGTTAACCCCCCACAACGATATATCGATTATTTTATAATATCATTGTTCCATATTAAAATATAATTTTGCATAACATTTCTATTCGATCATTTAATAATAATTTATTTATTTATTTATTTTTTTTGGTGAAGTTTAGAATCTAGAATCAATTTGTTTAATTTAATTTCTCACAGTGTCTATTAGTGAATTTATTCTTACTATAGTTGCTATTTATGAAAGATGTCTTTAATAAAGTTAGTAAGAGATATTAACACTAAAGAAAAAGCTGGTCGTTTAATGTTGCACCATATCTATGCGAACAGATGTGAGAACAAAGAAATTCACCTATTTTGAGAGATATTAAAGAAAGAAGTCAAATAATTTCTTCTAATCTAAGACATATAAATTATAAATGTTAGTTTTATCTGTTATCTGATTAAATTTAAAATAATCGATATATCGTTGTGGGGGGTTAACCGAAAAAGAACTGAATTAAAATATAGGCATATATATATAGATATATATGGTATATATATTGTAGATGATTGATATACAATAGAATGATGAATATAGCAATATATATATATATATACAGATAGAATATATACAGATAGTTGTTATGATTACGATTATACATATATATACATATATCTAGTACATATACGGTATATAAGTGTTATTTTTGAGTCATGTACAGGACCCACCACGGCTCACAGAGAAGTGGCCATACTGGGCTGAAAAATCAACACCATGGGCAGGTCCTGGCATACCCTCAAACCCAGAAATCAACCTTGTTGCTCTACGTTGCATCCTTCCGTTTACATCACGCCTTTTTCTTAAATACGTTCAAACTTATGCAACAACATCTATCTGGCCTAACATCACTGTATAGCTTACTTATAACTTCCTTACTCTTGTGGAAACAACATTACGATCTATTACAACCTAGTATCTTATTTGTCTACTTTTGTTTCCAAAACATTGGTTGTGTTCACTTGAGATTACTGTTTATAATCACACCCAAACTCATGTCTACAGACTCGAGCCAATCACCATTCATGTCATAGCTAAATCCTTTATTCGAGTAACCTAAGTGAAGAACCTTACACTTTTTACTATTAAAATTCATTTGCCACTTATCCGCCCAACCAAGAAGTTTATCAAGATCATTTTGAATCTTTATGCATCCATCATTATTTCCAATTAAGTTGCTACTTTGGTATCATCTGCAAACTTAGAAACCTTACATTTTAGACCCTGATCTAAATCATTTATATAAATGAGGAACAGTAGTGGTCCCAGTACAGAACCTTGTGGGACACCACTCTTCACCACTTCCCATGATGACTTATTGCCATTTAGCATTACACACTGCCTTCTATTACACAACCACTCTTTAATCCAACCCTGTACCACTCCACCTATTCCACATTGCAATAACTTTTGAATCAGCCTTTTGTGGGGAACTTTATCAAAGGCTTTGCTAAAGTCAAGATAAATAATATCAACTGGTTCTCCTTTGTCAATGCAGTCAGTAACATAATCCATAAATTCTAAAAGGTTTGTTTGACATGATCTCCCCATTCTAAAACCATGCTGAGAATCATACAGTAATTTGTTATCATCCAAATGTTTCTCTATATAACTTTTCAGTAACTTTTCCAAAATTTTTACGACCAGAGATGTTAAGCTAACTGGCCTATAATTTCCCAAATCTCCCTTACTACCTTTCTTATAAATAGGCACAACATATGCAGTTTTCCAGTCATCTGGTACCTCACTAAATGTTAAGGAACGTTTAAAAATCAAAAACAATGCCTTTGCAATACTGCTACTACCCTCTTTTAGAATTCTACCATATATACCATCAGGACCTGCAGCTTTACTTGGATCAATATGTTCTAGTAGCGATTTAATTTCTTTTACATCAAATTCAAATTCTGTTAGTCTATTTATTACATGTAAACGAGAACCACTAGTTTCCAAACCACCAGCGATTAAAACAAAAAAAGTTGTGTGTACAAATGTACATTTATCTGATATATGTGTGCTTGCGTCTGATTTAAATTCTATAAAAATATGTCAAGAGTATGATAAAATTAACACAGATATTAAATAATAATAAAAAAAATAATCTAAAAAAAAGACTACTTGAATATCACTTATATGGCTTCACTGAAGTGAAAAATTTTATATTTATAATAATGTTAAATCTCACTTCCCTTAAATTTGGCTAAGTTCAAGTAGCGTTTATAAAATAGTGGCTCGTATAGTCACAAGATCCATATATATCACAATATATTATATATATATATAGCATATATATATATATATATATGTTACGTTATATACATATTTATGAAGAGTATATAGAAGAGTATATATATTATATGAATATATATATATATATATGTTATTTATATGTATATATATATATATTTAATATATATATATATTATATATATACACATATATATATATATATATATATTATGGTAATTGTTTAGATAAAGGGCCTATCCTCCGATTTCAAAATTTTTGCACAATACTCTGCAAATGTATTAAAATTAAAGATAAACTTAAATTTAAGTGTAAAAAATGCCTTTAACCAGATTTAGCAACTTTTTACCCTTTATATATTAAATGTTAAAATTGGTAATTATTTAGATAAAGGGCTTCACCTCCGATTTTCAAAATTTTTGCACAGTATACTGCAAATGTATTAAAATTAAATATAAAATCAAAATTAAGTCCTAACCTATTAAAACTAACCTAGCCTTACTAAACCTAATCTGACCAAATAAACTGAAAATAAATTTAACCTAACTAAAAAAAATTAACAAAAAAAAAACAACAATCACAGTAAATAAATAAAAACAGTTAAAAAAAACAACAACAATCACCTTATTAAACAAATCTTTAAACACTTAAAACCAAAATAAAAAAATGCGATAAAACTAAACCAATAAATTATTAAGGTCAATCAATAAATATTAGGGGAATTGCTTAAGGTTTTAGTGTATTTTCAGATGATTTGAAAAACTGTCTGTCATTTAGACCTGTGCCTATAAATTTATATGAAATTTTGTTGAATTTGGATTCTTGGTTGCTGTGTGTTAAGAAAGAAAATGTTTTAACTTTATACCTATTAAAAAGGTTATAAATATTTTTTGTCATTTGTGTGTATGTGTATCTTGAAATGAAAGAAGTAAATACATATAAATGCATAGGTTAATATTATAAAAATGCCATTATAAGAAAATGTTCATACTTTATATTTATATATATAATATCAACATTTTCAACTTATGTGTATTATAAACTTTTACTACAATATACATTATTAATGAAAAAAATTATCTTTGAACTATAATGATATGGTCCATTTCATATTGATTCAGAAGATGAAAGCTAGTGGAAGAAGGTGCATGATTTCTGGAATTTTACCTAGGTTAGGTGCAGGTCAGGAATGGGGGAGTAGAGCTTTAGGTGTAAATGAAAGGGTTAGGAAATTATGTCTTTCAGAAAATATTAGATTTTTGGAGAGAATTTCTGGATAAAGATCTTTTTGCAGCAGATGGAGTTCACTTGAGTCATAAAGGTGTTGGGCTTTTCAGTACCAGTTTGGAGAATTGTTTATCAAAAAACTAGGTAAAGTTGGGGGTGATGGGCTAAATCTCGATCCAAATAATTGTAATGGTAACTGTAATAGTGGTGAGATAAATAAAACTAGTGTTGTTACAGGTTCAAAAAATGATGATAGCAATAAAAATGGCAGCATTTCGAATATCAAATGCTTTTACACAAATGTTCATAGCCTTAGAAATAATGCAAAAGATGAGCTGTTTGTCATAAATTAAGAAGTAAACGAGAATCATAATATTATCGCATCAACTGAAGCTATAAGTTAATGAAGAAACACATGGAGACCTCTTCAGGAATATGAAATAGATGGATATTCCATTTTTATCTGCACCAAGGTAGAGGAAGAAGGGTGGCACTTATGTTAAAAAGCAATATTCAATCCTGTATTAATGACCTTATCCTTAAACCAATCATGATATTGAACCAGATATCCTGTATATGTTTATCAAATCTAGAATAGGGCATTTACAAGACCCTCCTGGTCAGAGTTTGAATTAGATGAAAATGATGAAAGAAATTGGAGACAGCATGCCACAGTAGCAACCATGTCACCAGTGATTTTAATTTTCCAGGTATTCATGGAATTCTTGTCTTATATGGACCATATAGTTCTAGAATTAAATTAGCATGTTTGATAATCTTCTTTGAGCCAGATGGTCCACAAAGAGCTCCACAAGACATGATGCAATCTTTGATGACCCACATAACTAACAAATGGTTAAGGTGGATGAGGTTAGAGTTATATAACTAGACTAGCACTCATAATATAGTCAGATCTAATATGAATGTGATATCTGGGCCCAAATTGTAAGTTAATAAGGAAAAGATCATAGATTGAAATGCTGACTAGAACAAATCTCGAGAGACATGCTTAGTACAACTGATCCTGCATGAGTTTAAAGACCAAAACTGTTTTATCATGTAAACATTTTTAAGCAAATTTAATGGATATTCAGTTTATGTTTGAGATAAACCGCATTAGGGTTAGATGCCAGAAACCCAGTTTATGAATAGTAAGGCAGATGAAAATTAAATGCTGTAGAATGTTTGAAAGAACTGCTGGTAGCATTAGGAAGATGATTTAGAAAATTATAGGAAAAGAAATGAATTTAACCAGTCAATAAGAAAGGCAAAGAGAGAGGCAGAAATTAATTTTAGCAAGGAATAGTAATAAGACCTTGAAGTTTTTTAGTTTTTATAAATTTAAAAGAATAGACAATTGGTTAAAAATTGATGAAAAATTTAGTTGTAAAAATGGCACCAGTACCAAGAAAGCGTTACTGATAATGCTGAACATACTAGTCACAAATATATATATATGGGAATGGTCAATATATC
>JABUQX010143419.1:25000-30287 GCA_015478945.1 Trachelipus rathkii | reverse complement strand
ATTATTTTTGTATTATTTTTGTATTAAAATATAATACTGTTATTATGAATTGTCGTTGACAAATATTTGAAAATCATACCAGCCATTTTCGGATTTATAGAATTAACATCAAAAATATATGTGAATAAAAATTATGGCATTTTTGTAGCAGTCTTTCTTAGCTGCCATTTTTTTATTAATAACTCTAGAATTTCAGGAAGTATTTGTTAATCAAAATAAAAAATAATAAAAAAAGTAATTGTGTAGATAGAACAGCCTCAGCCGTCAAAATTAATATTTTTTCAATGATTTTTAAATATCTTTCCACCTATACACAAATATGCCATATATATATATATATATATATTATATATATATATATTATATATATATATATTTAAAGAAGATATATATATTATATATATATATATTATATATAATATATATATATATATATATATATATATATATATATATATATATATATATATATATATATATATATATATATATACATATATATTATATATATACAAATTATATTATACACGTATTTTAATATTATTATAGTTATAACGTGGCTACATATATATATATATATCTCACAAACCACAATGTCTTAGTCTCAATAGTTGGTGACTGATATTGGCAGAGCGTCATCGATAAATTGTCATTTCATCAATCACAAAATATTTTCAGTCCTGAAGAAGTAAGTCGATCATTGACTACGAAAGCTAGACTAACTAGTGTTAATAAATTTAAACTTGTATATAAAATGTGAATCTTATTAAATAATTTCTTTATAAATAAAAATTTAGAAAATTGAAAATTTAACTCCCTCAAGAGATAATATCAATCCATATATATAAAAATAATATATATATATATATATATATATATATATATATATATATATATATATATATATATATATATATATATATATATATATATATATATAGGACAAAGTTACTTAACGCCCACATACACGGAACGGGAGTTCGGATCAAAAAAGAAAAAAAAAAATTTTTCACACGTAGTATCTATGATACATAAATAGATGTTCTAGGGCCGAAAATGCAAATATTTGTTTATTTTATTTTTTTTTTTTTTTTTTTTTTTTTTTTTTTTTTTTTTTTTTTTTACCTGTTCTAGGGGCTAAATTATATTTATATTATTTGTAAAGGTATTATACGGTAATGTGGGGACTGAGACGACGGGGAACACAGGGGGACGTTTTCCATACCCCGGGGGCGGAGGAACCCCCGCCACACCCAAATACCAAAGAGCGGGGGTTCCTCGAGACCCTCCCGGAGGGGGAAGCAGTCCAACCCCGTAGTTCCCTGAAAGGCCGAGAGACCCCGACTCCTGCCACGGTGCGGTATACCCTTGGGTATTCTTTAATTACATTTTCCTTACTAAAAATTTTACCAGGATTCCAAAATGTATTCTTTTTCGTCAGCATTGTAGTTTTGGTGATATACTGTTTTTTTAGTTTTTTTTCATTTCCGACCCTAAAACTATTTATGTGTATCATAGAGGCTACCTAGAAAATTTTTTTTTGATCCGAGCTCCCTTTCCGTGTGGGATATTTTATAAAATTTCTATTATATATATATATATATATATATATATATATATATATATATATATATATATATATATATATATATATATATATATATATATATATATATATTTAAAAACGTGGGGAAATGGGCCTCAAGGGGTAAAATGAGTCAACATGGGGTAATTCAGTCCAGTGGCTCAAAATAGCCTATACAATGTAAAATATATCTTTAAAGATGTAAAATAATGTGGTTTTATGTCTTAGGTATTAATTTTTTATGAAACCTTAAATTTAAGTCCATTAATTTTGTGATTTTTTTTTCCTGCGCTATAAAATCGGGTAAATTTTAGGCTTATTGCTAAGAATCATACAGGTAAAAATAATTGTACTACATTATTGGTACCAAGATATAGTACTTAAAAATAGTTCATAACCCTAATGCAATCGTTGGAGTCATTCAGGCAAGAGATAAATATGTTTTATTATAAAAATTGTAACACGGGGCAATTCAGTCCAGGTTTAAAAATTTGCGTGGGGCAATTCGGTCCACATTGAAATATTCATTAAATTTAAATTTTTAATACTCTTACGCATGTCCGAAATATAATGTTGTAAATACTTTTACACTTTTACAAAAAGATAGAAAAGTTTTTTCCAATACAGGCCGAATTAACTTTGTACAATTTATTCAAAGTAAGATGGTTCACACTTACGCAAAAATAAACACAGCAGGGATACAAAGGGATACTTGATGATGATGTTGCCAGATCCTTAAGCAGTTTTCGTTGCATTGGTTCTACGAAACGTAATATGCCTAAAAACGCCCGAGTTTGCATTCGTCAGCGCAAAAATCGCAAAAACGCTTTTTCACCAAACGTAAAGAATTTCCTTAACTCTGTGTAATATAGAATACAAAAAGAATTAAGCAGAAATTCTCACGCTTGGTGAGCATTTTTATGATTTAGTTGATTAAACGAACGCAAACTCGAACATTTTATTGGGTTTTCAAACCCAATTTCTTAAAATAATATTGCAATACCATTATGTTTAAAAAGAGACTTAAAACACTTGAGCTTATGTTCATTTTTGTCAAACAGCGTTGCGTTCATTTTGTCAAACAGCGCAAAATTGTAAAAAAACCCTCACCAAACGTAAAGAATTTCCTTAATTGTGTATAATACAGAATAAAAAGAATAAAGCAACCTTACAGAATTTGGTTAGCCCTACGTTAGGGCGTGCCTCTTTTTACGTATTTTGCAGTTTGACAAATACGAACGCAAACTCGAACATTTATTACGTTTTCAACCCAATTTCTTAAAATATTGTAATACCATTATGTTTAAAAATGAATACCATTATGTTTAAATGAAAACTGACTTATCATAGTTTATCAAATAAAAACACTTTAATGAGGATTCTAGGATGTGAAATGGGAAGGACCGACTGCCTCCGCCCCCCAAAAATCGTGGGCACTGTCCACGCTACTACCTTGCTTCTAACATTAATCCCAGATTATGGTATGCAACATACAATTATACTAATTCTTCTCCTAAAGGGAGTAATATTAACATATAAAAAAAAAAATTTCAAAAAAAAAAAAATAGTTTAAAAACCTTAGCATTTTGAGTACCCCTGATTTTGGACCTCACAGCGCTCGTTTTTATTTGGATATAGATATATATATATATATATATATATATATAGCAGTGTATATATATATATATATATATATATATATATATTAATGAAACTAATTACATGTCATTTGATAATCTAAACTAGAGGAACTAAAATGAGACCTAACCTGGATGGATCAAAAATGAAAAGTCTGTGGAACAACTTTGAGAGGCTGTAATTTTTTCCAGTAAATATCTAGTATTTGATCTAAATATTTTATGAAAAAATTTCTAAGTCTCAAAAAACTTTGAGGTCTTGTAGTGCTTGCTTTTAAGAAAATTATTTGCAAGCTTCTGGCATAATTCCAGAAGCTTGCCACTAAAGAATTTTCTTAAAAAACTTAACTTTTCTGAACTTAGAAATTTTTTTCAGAAAATATTTAGATCAAATACTAGATATTTACCTTTTTTCCTAAAGAGACTGCCACATTTGTTTTTTTTTTATTCATTATTAATTTTTGTGATAGAGCAGTGGCCTCACCACCGATTTTTATAAAAATCACAGGATATGGCTACTTGAAAAAAACAATGAAGAATAAAAACAAATGGGGCAGTCTCTTTAGCAAAAAAGTTACAGCCTTTCAAAGTTGTTAAAACTCTCATAGGATTTTCTTATTAAAAAAATTTTAAAAGTCACTATATATACTCTAAAAAAAAATAATAATGAAGCATAGAAAAAAGAATTTAAGTCTTTAGGAAAAAAGTTACAGCCTCTCTAAGTTAAAAATTTTCCCATAAGCTTTCTTATTAAAAAGATTAGTGGGCCTCGTGCTCGTTTTATGACCATCCTAGTTCAGGTTATAAGATTTGTTAAGTATACATAGATTTTCTCTTTGCATACCTAACAAAACATATCATAACCTGGGTAATAGTAGTGCAGAGGGGTGTCATCCTCGATTTTTATGAAAATCACAGGATATACTCTAAAAAAATAATGAAAACGAAAATGGGTGCTCTCTTAAGGGAAAAAAATTACAGCCTCTCAAAGTTGTTAAAGATCCCATAGGATTTTCTTATAAAAAAATAAATAAAATTTCTTTTTTTAAAAAAAAATGACAGGATATTATCATAAAGAAAAATGAAAATGACAAGTCTTTAGGAAAAAAAGTTACAGTCTGTCAAAGTTTAAAGTTTCCCATAGACATTCTTGATAAAAAATAGTGGGCATCGTGAGCCGTTTTAGGTTCATTCAGCCTGCCAGATGATTTGCCAATATACAGCATTTTCTCTGTATACTTCCCAATAAAACTTACTGGCAATCCTGAACTAGAGGCTCCTGAAATGAGACCTAACCTGGGATGGATCAAAAATGAAAAGGCTATAGGATTTTTAACAACTTTGAGAGGCTGTAACTTTTTTTCCTAAAGAGAGCACCCATTTTTGTTTTCATTATTCTTCCTTATTATTTTATTAGAGTATATCCTGTGATTTTCATAAAAATCGGGGGTGACACCACTCTGCACAACTATTACCATAACCTGAGCTAGAGGGCCTGAAATGAGACCTAACAAAAATGAAAAGTCTGTAGGATTTTTAACTTTGAGAGGCTGTAACTTTTTTTCCTTAAGAGACCGCCACGTTTTTTTTTTTATTCATTATTATTTTTTTCGAGTATATCCTGTGATTTTTATAAAAATCAGGAGTGAATCCCCTTCTGCCCAACTATTACCATATTTTAGAGTATATCCTGTGATTTTTGTAAAAATCGGGGGTGAAGCCCGGTAATTGTGGTTTTACTGCTTTGAGTTCACGTATATACTACTGTATATTAAAACTATTATTTACAATAAGTGCCTCTAAACAGATTTTTATGAAAATCAAAGCATAGACTCTAAAAAAAATAGTAATGAAGAATAAAAAAATATATGGTAATTATTTCCAATAACTGCCTCTAAACAGATTTTTATAAAAATCACAGCATAGACTCTAAAAAAAATAGTAATGAAGAATAAAAAAAAATATATTAGTGGGTGTCATTAGGAAAAAAAAGTTACAGACTCTCAAAGTTGTGAAAATCCCACAGGATTTGTTATAAAAAAAAATTTTTTTTTTTTGTCTCGAG
>JABUQX010143419.1:5000-20000 GCA_015478945.1 Trachelipus rathkii | reverse complement strand
AAAAAGAAATATAAAGTTATTAATCATACACTCTTTAATAAAGACATATTTTGGGTGTGTTGATTATTTCTTTCTTATGAACATTTAAATAATATTTAATATTTCTTTCTTATGAACATTTAAATAATATTTAATATTTCTTTCTTATGAACATTTAAATAATATTTCATATTTTATCATTTCTCAATTAAATAATATTTTATATTTGCATGTCTCTTTTCTTTATTCAACACACTTCTAATTATAAATGGGTATTTTACCTCGTCAATTAATAAAGCGGTAACAGTAAATTAATCATACCTCTCCCGAAAGTACGTTCCTCGAAGTATCATGCAAGGAAACCCTCTCGAATCGGCTTCTCAAAAATACTGTCCAATGAGGAGTATTAAAAAATAAATGCTGCAAAAGACTTAAAAAATGTATACATACGCATAATATAAATATATGAGTATATAATTATATTGGTATGTGCGTATATATATATATATATATATATATGAGAAGCAGTAATATATATATAGTAGTATATATATATATGGCGGTATATATATATATATATATATATATATATGATATGCGTATATATGGTACATATATATTATATGGTGGGTTAAGTTAGGTATATAGTGTCGAATATTGATTCGACGCTATCTAAAATAAAATCTGAGTTTCATGGCGCGATTTCTCAGACTTTAGAAACCTGCATATCTTCATTACCCTGATACTTTACAGTATGATGAGTAGAGAGATATGTTATATATATACAGATATAGCATAGTATAGCATATAAAGAAATTATATATATATATATATATATATATATATATATATATATATATATATATATATATATATATATATATATAAAGTAAACAGCCTTTTTTGGCAGAACTTTCGTGTCACACTTATTACATGCACCTTCACAGTTTGGTAGGTCAAGAACGACTAAAGGGGGCCTTTGTATCCAAGAGAAGTGAGGGCGGGCGCCGCAGGATATGGATACAAGGTTGATCCTGTACTTTGCGTTAGTTTGCAAGGCGTAAAGCGGAGTATTGAAGCGTGACTTTTTCTAAATTATAGAAAACGAATAAAAACGTTATTTTAGCTTTTAGAAGACCAAAATGACGGTGGTATACGTTTTGAATTATAAAGTACTGTAAAGTACTATAAAGGAATCCCCCTCAATGTAATCTTTAACGTAAAGATTGATTTCAATTAGAATAAGTCACTTGATTTTCAGAAGAAGTAATAGCTCGAGGGTTAGGAAGAGGCATAGGAGGTCTCGGAAGTAGAGACAACCGTTGGACAGGAGTTGGAGAACTTGGTCGAGATCTTATCCGAACCAGGTTGTTTAAAGGTGCATCTTCAGGTGCTAGTTGTATTCGGACATTGGATGTCGGGATGGCCTGAAGTGGGATGCTTTCAGTGTCGGTACCTTTGGCATGCACATTTTGCAAAGGTATACTCTTTTGGTCCAAACGAAATACGCGATGACAAGAACCATGAGGAAAAAGATTGTGCCGGAAGTTCCTCCTCCAATATATGGGATAAATTTGATTTGTGGGAAATACGGTGTAAAAGGATGCATGGATTGGTTCAATTGATCCAGTCTCTGATTCCAATGAATTTCTTTCAAGGTTTGAAACTTGGGAAACAAGACAGAAGAAATGTTAGGTAAAGCAACGTGAGATAAAAAGTTGAATAAGACGTGATCAGAATAAGAAATCAAGGAAGAAAGTGTAATATTCTTTTCCAAATGAATGGGATTCTTAAACTGAAACTTAGAAGAAATGAAAGCACATCCGTGAGGAATAGTAAAGACATAGTCATAGACATGTTGGATAGAATTGGGTTTCTCACATGCAATCGAAGCCCTAGTTTTTTCCTAAAGTGACAGTATAAGGTTCTATGGATTTATACTCTGCAATAGGGCAATGCGAAAAATCATTGGTAAAATTCAAGATTAAAGCTAACAAACAAGACTGATCGTCAATGGAAGCAAACACTTGGGACTGTGGGCAAACTGCTAGTTGGCCTAAATGTCTACAAAGATTATGTGCTGATTCTTTAAGGTAAGTGTATTTCCGATTATCATAATTCACGAACAAATAGTTGTTTGGATCGTTGTACATAACTCGAACTAGAGATTGATTCAAAGGAAGATGAGTAGGAAAAGATATGAGTTTATACGAAATAAATTTCTCCACTGAGATAAAAGGAATTAAAGTGATTAGTTCATAGGGGCTAGCGGCAGATTGGATAGTCCAAGAGTAAGTTAAGAAAGTTTGGTATGTTTTTGTTTCTAGAGGTATGACTGTGTGTAGCTTAGTTTCTTTGTTCATTTCTAGTACAAAAGGCAGTAAGAAGATGGGAGAAAAGAGTTGCGAGTTAGTAATCTTATTTTTAGCTAATTGAAGCGAGTTTATCACCAACTGGTGGATTTGATGTATATTATAAACGGTTTGTTCAATTAGATTTATTAAAGCCCTTATACTTCCCATTTGGTTTATTATGTTGTGCGTAGCACTTAAACTGTTTTGAAATTCTATTAATTTCTGTAAGCTATCCCTAAAACTCATTAATGTACGAGTGTTCGCCTTTAACTGTTCCTTTAATTCGGTTATCAATAAATTTGAGGTGGAGGCATAATTACCTAAGATGTTGATTTTCTTTCGGAGTAGTTTTACCTGTTTGTCTGTCGCCGTACCAAAAAGAATGTTGAGGACGTCTCCTCCGAACTCGAAAGCAGCTCGTTTCTTTTTTGATCGTGCTGAGATCCAAGGTAGTTCACTCACTTCGTTCAATTTCTGGGCTAGCACTTTTACTCGAATGGTCATTAGCTTGAATTCCCATTGGTGAGCCCTTTGACGTGTTGAAACATTTAGAAACATGGTCTCGAACGATGGTAAGAATGATTCTTTGACGTTGTTCACTAGTTTAGTTGTCTTGGTAATTGTTTCTTTGATGTCTGTGGGACATTCTAAAGAGATAACCAGATCGAGGTATCCTTCTATGAAGTTAACTTCTCCAGTACGATACAAAACTAAACCAGGTAGAATCTTCGTTTCTTCCTTTTCATTTATGAGATTGCTTTGACATGTTGATAAGATGATAAGTAGCAACAAAGTTTGTTTTCCGAAATTCATTTCTGAAATATTTTAGCTGTATTGAGATACTTTATACTTTTCTTTTGTTTTAATAAAGTTAAAGGTCGCCTAATTATATTTAATAAAATTGTTAAAATTAATTGGTTAGTTAAAATGAAAGCAAAGCGTTCGCGTTTTCTTAACTAAATGGTTTCTTAATTACGATTGGGTTAGTTGAATTGAAATCTAAATGTAAGGAGTTTAGACTTAAACGTTACATACTATGGAATACTTAGTTGCTTACTATTTAGTTATTTATTTCAATTACTTACTTACTTACTAGTTAGTTTTCTATTACTTACTTACTTACTAGTTAGTTTTCTATTACTTACTTACTTACTAGTTAGTTTTCTATTACTTACTTACTTACTAGTTAGTTACTTATTTTTTTGTTTTCCTTATAGAAAAGTTTTTTGTGTTTTCTATTTTATATTATTTTTTATATTAAAAATTGCTGTCCCCCCCCTTCGTTTTGGGAGTGAAACGTATTTTTAAAGTTTCTTTTCTTAAAAAAAAAATGAGTAAAACTATAACTGATCAGAAATATAACTAATGAATTAATCTAGTCTAAGATTTTATCAAATCTACATCTAAATTCTAAAATTAGAGTTCTTATGAACATATTAATCCAGACTATGTAATCTTAACTTAATAACGATCGTTTTCTTAATCCAGTCTATAGTTTTTTCTAATCCCAACTAATGGTTTCTCAACTAATGTAGAGAAATTTGTACAAACGCGAATGCGAAATGTACGTTAGTCATTTTCTTAAAATTAAAAGTATCTTTTCTAAGACTAAAGAATATCTTCGGAATATGAAGAATTTATTCTAAAAACTAAAGGATTTTTCTTAAATCTACGAATATACGAAATATATACAGGAAATTGGGATGAATTAGTAGCCAGGAGGCAAATAATAAGTTTTATTTCCTCTGACTGTTGTATTCAAATCCAATTTGACAGGCGGAGGTTGGACAGGAGTCTTCTCTGTAGTCTCCGTGTTGTCTTTTACCTCTGTCTGTTGTTGTAGAGCCTGTTCCTTCATCCTTGTTTGACTTCTTGTAACTCTGGGTGTAGAATCTCTAGGGCCAGTAAACATATTATGCGGTCTGTAAGACGGGTCTTGTTTTCTGTCATCTCTGATGAATTCCCTAGGGGGTGATTCTACAACAGTGGGAACGGGGTAATGGCCATCTTTTTCTGAGATATCGGGAGATTTCTCTGGGGAATGAGTTCTTGGAAGGGATCCGCCATAGGCTCCGTATACTTCGCCTTCATGTGCGGGCGGCTACCGAAGAATTTCTTGAAGAGGTTCTTCTATAGAAATTTCTTGTTGAATGGGGGATAAAGATGGTCTAAACTCTTTTCTCCGAACCGAAGGTTGGAGGGGGTTCTTGGGAAGTCACTTTTAGGAGTGGAACATGCAAATTCACTGTCAGGACGTACTCTTCCTGCAACTATATCGCTGTATCTTCTTCTTTCCACAATCTCATCACTATACCTTTCTTCTTTGACAAGGTTGTTGTCTCTTACAGGTTCCACCGGGGCTTGTTGTTGCACAGGAGTCTGATAGCTCCAAGAGTTATTTCCACTCTGCGTCGGCTGAGGTGGGGGGATAGAGTAAGAGCTGTATTCTAGCTGAGATGGTTGTGGGGGAGGAGTTGGGAAGTAGTTGTGTCCGGACTGAATTGGTTGTGTTGTGGGAATTTGGAAAGAATATCGGGAAGATTCTCGATCTGTTGGAGGAGAAGGATCCTCCACTTCATCTACTTCCTCTACTTCATCATCTTCTCTTTCAAAAGGGACTCCTGAGTTACTTTCTGGTGGCTCTTCTTCAATTCTTTCCTTTTCCTCTTCTTTGGAGCTTAACATTTCTTCTACTGCTTGGGGATTCCACACTTCATCGTTCATGAAGTCAAAGTGTGACTCAGTGATCTTTTCTGCAGGAATCACCTTAGCGTTGTCCACATGGACGGGGAATGTTCGGCCTGAGCTTAAGCAAATTACCATTAATTTGTTTGACCCTCTTAAACATCGGACAATGTATGGCCCTTCGAACTTGCAACATAACTTTGAACTTTGATAAGGCTTTTTGACAGCTCTAATGAAGACGTAATCTCCTATTTTGAACTCTCTTTGCTTGGCCTTTTATGTTGTTGCTTAAAAGTCTTTGTTGTTTCCGCTTCTAACTTCTCTCTAGCCAAATCTCTTATATAATCGATCCTCTCTACTATTGTGTCTACTTCATCCGAGACGAATCTCATCTTTTCTGTTTTATTTACAAAGGGTGACACATAGTCGGGCATCTCATAGGGGACTCCTTTTACGTAACCATGCAAGAGAAAGTGTGGGGAGGACCCTATAGATCGATTATACGCGGAATTGATAGCGATTTGGGCAAAACTAAGGTATTTATCCCAGTCTCGGTGGTTTTCTTTCACGTAATGTCGTAGGAAAGACTTGATATCTGCATTTATTCTTTCTACAACGCCGTTCTGGGATGCTTTGTAGGGCATGATTTCCACCTTTTTTATTCTCCATGCCTTACATAAGTCCTTAAATACCTGGCTTGTAAATTCAAGGGCGTTATCGGATACAAGAAGTTGGGGGGCGCTGTGCCTACATATGACCCTTTCTTGCAGCGCTCTGGCAAATTCTTGGCTTGTCCTAGTTTTACAAGGCACTAATTCGACATACCGTGTCAAGACATCGCGAAATACTAAGATGTATTTGGCTCCTGACTCTGTACAAGTAGGTAATTTTCCAATGCTGTCAACGTGAACGCGTGAAAAGGGTGTATAGGGCAAAGGCCATCTGTTGATCTCCGCTGTTGGAGGTTTCGGACCCTTGGTTCTTGCACACGACACGCATTGACTACAATACTCTTTTACCAGTTTTGGTAGGTGGGGGAAAATATACTTTTCTTCCACCCTCTTTTCCGTTCTTAATTGTCCTCCGTGCCCGCTGCCTAGCGAGGCATGGCAGTGATCTATCACGCTGTAGATCATACTGTCAGGGACTTGTACAACATAAGGTTTAGATTGTGTGGCATAATACAGAACACCTTTAATGAAAATATGTGGATATGTCTTTGGGTTCTCTTTTGCCCATTTTACTAATTTGCCTAACCTGGGGCATTTTTCCTGTTCTTTTATGAAATTTTCTCTACTCAGAACAAAATCTATTCGAGGCAAATCACCTTTGTTCTTTTCCACACCTCTGATAAAGAAGACGTTTGGTGCCGGATGTCTACTCAAATAATCCGGTGCGACATTATGCTTTCCTTTTTTATACACTATGGTGGGGGAAAAACTATTAACGAATAAATTCCATCTAGCCAAACGGCCCGTTTGTTGGTTATTGCGAAAGATGAAACAAAGAGGTTGGTTATCGGTGATAATGGTTACTTTGTAACCGAACACGGTGTTTTTAAACTTTTGCAAGCAAAACACCACGGCCAAACACTCCTTTTCGATTGTATCGTAGTTCTTCTCACTTCCTTTGAGTACGCGCGAAACAAATGAGAGGGGCTTCTCCCTTCCATCATCTGTCAATTGGTACAACACGCCCCCTATTCCGTAATCGCAAGCATCTGTATTCACGAAGAACTCTTTGCTATAATTAGGGAAAGTTAGCTGTGGCTGCACCACTAACTTATCTTTCAAAGTGTCAAAAGCCTGTTGTTGTCTTTTCGTCCATATAAAAGGAACATCTTTCTTTATCAGATCGTACAAAGGTTGTGCTACCACTGCAAAGTCCTTTATTAAAAAACGGAAGTACGAGAAAAAACCTAGCAAGCTCTGTGTTTCCTTGACATTCGTAGGAGGGATGAAACTTTTCATTGTCTCCACCTTAGCCGGATCTGGGCTAATTCCATATCTTCCTATTTTGAATCCTAAGTACAAAACTGACGATTGTAAGAAGCTACACTTGGACAGTTTTATTCTTAACTTATTTTCTCTGAAAGCAGTGAGCACTTTTCTCAAATTTTCGAAGTGTTCGGGGACGTTCTTTCCTAGCACCAGTACGTCGTCGAGATAGACTTGTGCTACGGGCCCTAAAAGATGGTTTAAGGCGATTGTCATCGCGCGAGCGTACACGCTTGGTGCGTTTTTGTGGCCGAACATCAAGCGGGTTGGACAGAATAAACCTTTTCTGGTCCTAAACGCCATCAGTTTTTGCGTTTCTTCCTCTATCTCTAGTGCATTGTACGCGTCTAGGAGATCTACTGAGGTAAAAACGGTATTGCCCCCTAGCGACGTAAAGATCTCGTCAATCGATGGCAGAGGAAAAACGTCTTGAACACTATGGGAGTTGAGGTGCCTGTAGTCGAGACACACACGAGGCTTCGTGCTGTTTTTCTTTGCTACTACTAGCAGTGGCGATGAGTGCGGGCTGTAACAAGCCTTAATATATCCCTTCTTTAGTGCCGAGTCTGTAAAATCATCTATGTCTTGCAAGTATCTATGCGGTAATCTATATTGTTTGCGGAAGATGACTTTAGGGGCATCAGGGAGTAATTCAATCTTGAATTTCTGAAACGGACAGACTGGGACAGCATCATCATCGAGTGCCAATACATCATGGTACTCCATCAAAAGCTCGAGTAACTCTTCCAAATACTCTGGTTTCTCGAGAATGCTATTCTCTGCGTCTTCTCTTGACATCTTCTCTTCAATAATTTCTTTGTACACTCGCCTTAGCTCTGTCTTCGTAAGACCCTTTGAGCATGTAGCTACATTGGCAGAAACTATTCTCTGGTGTCCTCTTACGTCTGGGCTTCTTTCAATCTGTTTGCTAATTATCGGATAACTTTCTCCTAGATTCACACCTTTTCTCAAATGAACTTGTTTGTCACTCAAATTTATGTAGCTGAGGATAACTGTGTTATTCCTCACAGGACTGACTGTATTAGCTATATACAATGGTCCTCTGGTAAAAGCTGGTGTCATTATACACTTTCGCTCTAGCTCAAAATTGTCTTGAGTTTCGGGTCTAAGTTTTAGATATCCGCTCGATTGACTGGGTAAAACAGTCTTTTCAATCACTCTTAAATTAATCTTAATTTCCTCATCGAGCGTTAAATAACCATCTTCATTATGGTCGGAGCTCTTTGAGATCTGTAACCTTTTGGATTGATCCAAATTTTCTTTCAAATCGGAAGGGATGTGCTTGTGTTTTGGCTTAGCTCCTCTGGGATCAGCGCTGTGATGGGTGGAGGGTCGAGTTTCTTTCATCTCCCACCCCTCACTCCCCCTCACCTTGTCTTTTACCTTGAGCCATTCCGTTCAATGCAGTTTCCCTTCCTCTTGTTCCATGTCTAGGCACTGACTGCCTATGCGAAATTCGGAACTGGCAGGGCTGTCTCCCTCTCCTGGGGTACTAACAGGGCGGCCCTCCGTTTCTGCGGGAGATATTTGTCCGCGGCGTATGCGGGGTTTGCTGGCAGGGCTTCCTCCCTCTCATGGGGGACTGATAGGGCGGCCTTTCAATCATAGGAAAAGTTTACTGGCAGGGTTGTCTTCCTCTCTTGTGGGACTGACAGGGCGGCCTTTCGATTATAGGAAAAATTTACTGGCAGGGCTGTCTTCCTCTCTTGTGGTACTGACAGGGCGGCCTTTCGATTATAGGAAGAATTTACTGGCAGGGCTGTCTCCCTCTCTTGGGGGACTGACAGGGCGGCCTTTCGATCATGGGAAAAATTTACTGGCAGGGCTGTCTCCCTCTCTTTGGGGACTGACAGGGCGGCCTTTCGATCATGGGAAAAATTTACTGGCAGGGCTGCTTTCCTTACCTGTGGGACTGACAGTTGGTTGTTTAGTAAAGGTTTGGTTCGAACCTCTCAAAATTTGGTTCGAATCCTTAACTCTCTTTCCCCTAGGCACTCGTGGCCTGGGCGGATGCTTACTGTACAACGTGGGGTCTCTTACTCGTTTAAGATTCCCATCTGAATACTCTCTAACTAAATAAATTCCTTGGCGGGCAAAGACAGGTATGTCTATTTCTTTACCTTCCCTTATAGACATTTTTGCAGAAAATAGGTTTAGAGTTATGGGCAGGTTAGCTAAGATGTTATTACCTAAAAGAATGTCCCAACTAGGCTCTCCCTTTACGTCGCTCACTTGAAAAGTAGTGAGGTAATGTCTTTCATGCATGCGAAGATACAACTGTATCTCTCCCCTTAGTACTGTTGGATTATTATCCACCCCTTGTACTACTAGATCGGTTTTTTGGAGGGGTACTTTAAATTTTCCCTCTATCTCCAATTCCTTTAACCGCCTGGGTGTGATGAGACTTACGCTACTCCCTGTATCGACTAACACGCATGCCTTGGCCTCCATACTACTCATGGAAGGAGCAAGGTAGACATTCGCGTAAAAATGTCGTCCTAGTTTATAAGACTGTTTCACGGCTTCCTCTTTCTTTTTCTAGCTGCCCACCTCTCTTTTCTTTTCTTAAATTTTCTTTTTATTCGTCTCCTCTCTTTGCCGCATTCCGAAAATTTTCCTTCTCTATCCTTTCTTCTGGATGGGAAAATTCTCTCTCAAAAATTCTATCTCCTTCTTCTCCTTCTTCTTCACTCTCCTCGAAACCTCTTTGTAGGCTTTCAGTCACGTACACTCTTGTGTTCTTTCTCTCTTTCCCATCGGGGGGTCTAAACCCTTCCTTTTTCTTGGGAAAGGTCCTGGGCCCTCGCTTATCCGGGTTATAGGGCTCTGGTTTCTTAGCTTTCAACCCTCTCTCCATATCAATCTTACTATTATATGGGTTGAACATTAGCTCTGTTTCGGGGTTAGGCCTCCATGGAGGAGCCTCTCTACAGCCAGTTTGCGAGCCCCTTCGATGATAGGCTCTACAGAGTCGGCAGTAGGGTAACTCCCAACGGCAGGCTTGGGAAGAGTGTCCCACTGATTCACAAAAGAAGCAGATATGGTGTTCTTTCAGCTCTTGTGCGGACATCTTCTTGAAAGTGCCTCTATATCTTGGTTGAGCGTAACCCGATTTCACCTCTTCTCTTTTCTTTTGAAAGGTGTTAATTGGTTTCACCTCTTCTCTCTTCTTTTGAAAGGTGTTGTTGGGCCTCACCTCCCCCCTTCTCCTATCCTCGTACCTTGGTTTATCGTATTCTTCTTATAAAAATTGCTGTATTCACCCCTCTGCCTATTCTCCGGTTCCTCTTAGGCCAGGAACACCTTAGTGGTGCGGATCTCTGTCTGTCTTCTCTGGTCATCTTTTAATAAAGCTCCATTAGAGATTTGAGACAACTTCTCTATCAACTCAGTTAAATCCATCTCTGTATCGAATACTTGGAGGATCTTTTCTTTCAATTTCTCACCATCTCTCCTCTCATTTACGTTTTGTATGATCTTCCCTGTAACCATGAGGTTTATCTGCCTTGAATTGAACACTGCTTTTTTGTCCAGGTCGTGTAATCGGCTCTGGTATCTCCACAGTTTATTTTTTAATTCCAGTATGAAATTAGTGAAGATTGAATCTCTCTCCCTTCTGTATTCAATGAACTCTAACCATAATTCAAAAACTGTTTTTTGATCTTCAGGTTGCAAAAAAGTTTTTAGTTGAGCTAGGAAGTCTGTTAATCTGGTGAATCTGGAGAAGCTCCCATCTTTCAGAAGATAACACCTAGCTTCACAATTTAGGTCAGATGAGATAGCAGACTTGGCGAAGGTGATCTTTTGACTCTCTGTTAACGTGCCTAAAGCACTCAGCTTTTCATTTAATGAACAAATGAAATCCTCATATTGAATTCCCCTCCATATTCTCGTCTTGAGATGTTTACCGAATAATTTTAAATTTTCTGGTACTTCTGGTAGAGCAGGAGTGAATAAATTCGATTGATAACAGGGACATCATAAGAATATCCAGACCAACCGGGATAAGGATAAGGATAAGGATAAGGATAAGGATAAGGATAAGGTTGATTAGGTATAGGTGGGTGAACAGGTGGAGCGCCATAATTGAAACTGTTTTGCCCTGTCTGGGCGTTCGTAGGGCCATTATTACCTTCGGTCCCTCCAGGGGGAGCACTCAATTGAGGTGGGGCTACGAGGTGCCCAGCAGGGGGAAAAACTTGTCCTCCTGTCTGTTCAAAATTCACTGTTTGGTTCTCTGAACCTCGTGGAGTGGTGTCAGGGTTTTCTGTACCTTCCCAATTATTCATATTGGAAGTATGGGGGTTTGCACCACTCCCCCAGTTAATACGATTCTTTTTCTTCGCTCCAGTTTGGGTAGTAGTAGATTTTAATTGAAGATTGAGGGTGCTATCCAAAGTGACAATTTTCTGGTAGGGCGGTGGACTTTCATCTTTCTTTGGAGGTTCTTCCTCTCTTAATACTTGGGGGGATTGTCTCAAAAGGGTCTGATGAGGATTATGCTCTAAACCTGGAATAGGGACTGGCATTGGAGGGGTCCCTCGTGGGGGTACTCTGTCCCCCTGGGTCACAGACGTCCTATCTCTGCCCCCCCTAGATCTCCTTGCCCTTGGCCGACAGCATTATCTTCTTCATTCAGCCCGAGGTTCACATCATCATCCTCTTAATTTGATCCCCATCCTCCTGTCCTCTTGGACGAGTAGGTTCTCTGTCTCATCATTTCCCCCTCCTTTGGCCCCTCCTATGGCACCTGGGGTCACCTTCGTGGCCCATGCCCATCGAACCAAATAAGAGAGTATAAGAAATATCAAACTCAGAATGAAACCTATTAAAATAGTAAAATCCACCATTTTGTTTTAAATTGCTCTCTAATTTACGCAAAATATATAATTACAGCACTTAAACTATATTCACTGCACAAACCCTGTCACTTATATAGTGCTTAAGCACCAAAACATATTAATCGCACCCTTATATATATATATTATATATATATATATATATATATATATAGATATAGTTAAATATTTTTAGTTATATATATATTATTATATTATTATATATTATATATATATATATATATTATATAGAGTTATATATATATATATATATATATATATATATATATATATATATATATATATATATATATATATATATATATATATATATATATATATATATATATATATTATTATATATAATTTAAAGTTATGCAAAATAATAAAACACTGAAAGAAGTCCGGTCTTAAAAGCTAAAACTCAGAAAATGCTGGCTGCTGACCTTACTCTTGCTACCACTACTACTACTCTGACTCTCTTTCATCACTATGCACCCGTTTATGTCCCCAAGCTGTAGTGTTTTAAACAGAAATCCTTTACAAAGATAATCCTCTAAATTCACACTATGGCTTCTCATGCAGTTCGCTAAAGTTTTTTATATATATTGTTAGTTATATATATATATATATATATATATATATATATATTATTATAAAGAAGAAGTATATATATATATATAGTTATATATATATATATATATATATATATATATATATATATATATATATTTATATATATATATATATATATATATATATATATATATATATATATATATATATATATATATATATATATATATATATATATATATACTCTTGAAACTATCTTAATTTACTAAAATCTGGGACTGGGCATTCCTCAGGCAATACCGAGTCCGAATATGTATATATCTCTTATCTTTATTGTACTTTCTATAAGGTATATATATATATATAGATATATATATATTATATATATATATATATATATATAGATAGATATATGGATCTATGTTCAACGATATATGGAGCATATTGCTATTAGTTATATATATATATATATATATATGTAAAATAATATATATACAATGGAATGCAAATTAAACCCACTCATCACTTAAATTACACCCTTGTATTTTTAAATTACCTCCCAAAAATCAATGTATTCATATATATTGCTATATATATATATATGTTGCTATATTAGCTATATATATATATATATATATATATATATATTAAGATATATATATATATATATATATAGATTATATATATATATATATATATATATATATATATATATATATATAAACAGTCTTAAAGTTTGCTTGTAGAATGAAGAGAGAAATGAAGGTTTTGTTTTGAATTTTCTCTTTTTGCCAGCGGCGAGGAATGTTTGTCGTTACGTTTGTGTAGTGTGAGCGTGAGAGTGTGTCCGATTCCTCTTCTCGACTCCGATTTTATCGGCCCGACTTTAGTGACTCCAAATTGACTCAGTTTTGGTCCGACTTTAATGACTCCAAATTAACTCACTTTTGGTCTGACTTTTTTTGACTCCAAATTTGACTCACACACATAAACGAACAATTATACTGATATTGATCACTATTATTTTATATTTCACCTTTTCAAATATTCGCCCTTCCCCCCAAAATTAGAATTGCATAGTTTGTATCATATATCATAAAAATTCACCTTAATATTAAAAAATGGAGGTAAAATAATTATAATAATAATACTAAAAAATACTACTCACAAACAATAAAAACATCTTAATACTAACGGTCATAATAACAATAATGGTAATGAAAAGTTTAATTTATTTTGGAGTTAATTTTAATGGCAGATAATAATAATAATAATAATAATAATAATAATAATAATAATAATAATAATAATAATAATAATAATAATAATAATAATAATAATAATAATAATAAAATTTTATTTTTTAAATTTCATTATTATTTTTTGCGCTGGCCAGACTTATTACTATTTTTATTTCCCCCGGGAGAATTCCAGGGTATCATACAAACATATATATATAGATAGAGAGGAGGAGGATGAGGAGGAGACTTTATACTAAAAATATATATATATATATATATATATATATATATATATATATATATATATATATATATATATATATATATATATATATATATATATATATATTATATATATATATATTATATATAGAAAAACTATTATTATAGTAAATGCAATCAAATATTGATTTGATTGTATTTAAGCTCCATCTTACTTCGACGTCGTAAGACGTTGGTCGTCGGGACGAGGTTTCTTTGTGGTTTAAAAGCGGCGCTTGGCTCGGCAGGCATCTGCATCTGCATCACAGCAGAACTGTTCGATTATTCTGGTTCAGAGGTCACCACTGTAGAAATTTCTCTTTGCCTTTGGGCACTTCTACGACACACAGAGGTAAATAAGTATCCTTCTGGTATTCACATTTATTTTGCTCAACGTGAGACTTCTAACTCTAATTACAGACCACAAAAGAAAACCTAAAAAATCATAACATGATTACAAATATGAAATGAAGATAATGGATAAATGCAATTAAAAAGAAATATAAAATTATTAATGATACACTCTGCAAGAAAGACATATTTTGTGTGTGTTGATCATTTCTTTCTTATGAACATTTAAATAATATTTCTTTTTTTTATAAACATTTAAATAGTATTTTACTTTCTTATGAACATATAAATAATATTTCATATTTTCATCAATTTATTTTATATTGCTTTATTATTTGCATGTACTTTTTAATTCAACACACTTCTAATTATAAATAGGTATTTTAACTCGTTAAATAATAAAGCGGTAATAATAAATTAATTACCTCTCCCGAAAGTACGCTCCTCGAAGTGTCATACAAGGAAACCTTCTCTCGAATCGGCTTCAAAAACACTTCGTCCAATGAGGAAAGTATTAGAAAATAATATGCTGCAAAAAGACTTAAACATATGTATATACACACAATATAATTATATGAATATATAATTATACTAGTATATATATATAAATATAGATATAGTATATATATATATATATATATATATATATATATATATATATATATATATATATATATATATATATATATATAGTTAG
>JABUQX010143418.1:10000-22429 GCA_015478945.1 Trachelipus rathkii | reverse complement strand
GTAGAGAGTGGAATGGGAGTAAATGGGACAGACTCGTGAAGCAGGATCGTTGCCCCACCTCTGTCACTGGTTCTACGATTCAGGGAAATAAGGGGCTCCCTGTACCTTGAAGGTTGCAAAAGGTCACGGTCACGAAGTTGCAACTCCTGTAAACAAACAGCCAAGGGCTGATGATCGACAAGTAATCTCTTCAGCTCTTCGTAATTAGCAAAGTATCCGCGGCAGTTCCATTGGATGAAACGTGCCATAAACGGGAAATAATCAATGGTCAGGACGATCCGTGACAATAGTCACGATGTTTTGGGATGTGGCAGTCTTCTCAGAGGTTAAAGGCGGAAGGTCCCGTGAGCCACCGGACGACCCACCGACAGGAACCTCAAACCCCGGAAGGAGAGGAAGATCACGCAGCAAGGATATGTGTGGACCCCCCTGTTTACGAGAGGGGTTCCTGGGCACATCAGGAGAGGGCTCGCCAAAGAGGCGCGCCAAGTCACACTCCACATTTCGAACATCCCTCCCCGCAGACACACCCCTGCCAGACTTCTTAGCAAGCCGGGAAGGGGGACGCGTCTTGCCAGGAGGCGCCCTAACAAAGGCTGGGGAAGATGGAAGAGGATGACAAGGAGGAATGGTGTCGGCGGGAGTGAGATGAGACACATCAGATGACAAGTGTATGGCGTCAGCAGTTAAAATCTCGGAAGCGGTTCGCTCTCGAGGAGAGCCATAAGGCTCCGTCGACGGGACCGAAGTCAAAGGGGGTGGAGGGGAAGAGGCAGGAAGGGAAGACTCCTCCATCCTCCTGCATCCACCAGCAGCCAACCCACCCTCAACAGACATCGAAGCGGTGCCACGTCTACCCGAAGGAAGACTGCAAGCGGGCGAGGTGTCAATCGATACCTCCTCGGACCTCCCCTCGGGTGGGACAACAGTGTCAACACGTGACACCCCCACGGAAGAAGAGTAGTCCGAAGAGTCCATCGTGGCATCCGAAAAAGTTTCAAAATCGCTTGAATAGTGCAGAAGCGAAGCGGGCTTAGGTGGAGTAAGTAGTAAATTATCAGAACGGGCAGAGGGCGGACCACTGGTCCGAGATCGGCCACGTGGGTTGTCAGTGCGGCGAGCCCGTTTAGGCAGGACAGAGACAGGTCCCCCAGTACAAACGGGATCCTTCTGCTTCAAGAAGTCCGCGGCCCAATAAGCAAGCGAGTACGGATGTCTGTCCCGGGAAGATCCGCCCTGGGACTGACTCTCGCAACCGTTAAGAGGGACTTAGTGTTTCCCCGGTGAAACAGAAGTAGGGCGTTTTCGGGAGACGGTACAGGTAGGCTCCGACGAGGCACATGGACGATTGCCATCGACCTCAGAAGCGGAATATATCGCAAAATCAGATATCCCCTTGGGAGCTGCATGGACCTCTACAAGGAGAGGAGCGTGAGAGAGGGTCGTGAGTGTCGGCGAAGAACGACGAGCGGTCCGGTGGACCATCTCGGGAGAGTTGGGAGGACAATTGTCCAGAGCCACAGAAACCACCGAAACAGGTGATCCGGGAACCGGCACGGAAGGCCGAACGATCGAACGCGAAAGCGGAACAAGCCCCGGAGACAACGCACGGGGGCGATGAGCAACGGAAGAGGCAACCGCAGATGGAGTGGACGCTGCCGCAGCATAAAAAAGAGGAAGATGAGCCAGCTTCTCCCTCGCCCGGCGGGTAGCCTCACGACGGTCATATTTATGAATGGCGCACTGCTCCAGGATTTCCTTCTCCAAGGCGAAAAAGGGGCAGTGGACAGAGGAGGCCGGGTGTGGCCCCTTGCAGTTAGGACAACATGGAGGATCTCTGTCACAGTTCGGGTGGAGAGAACTGCCACATGTCGGACAGATGGTCTGGGGAGATCGACAATATTTCTGGGGGTGACCAAATTTATGGCACTTGAAACATCTTCTCGGGAAGGGCACATAAGTCCGAACCGTGTGCATGGTAAAACCAAGTTTTACCTTGGATGGAGGGAAAGGCACAGAGAAGGTAAGTAACAGACGAGGGTTCGTCTTGGAGGGGTCCTTACATGGAGGGAACCGATAAACGTCGGTGATAGGCACGTGGTGAGCCTGTAAATGAGTTAGGATGGCAAATGAAGCATCGGAACAACTCCGGCGCATACATGGTACCCTTCGACGTGTTACGAACATCATCAGGTTTAGAAAGGACGGGAATCTTCCCCAGATGGGATAGGGAAGCAAGTACGTTGCTCTGGGTACTGAGAGGCAGCACGAACCAAGAAGGAACCGTTCCTCATTGGCGTAGCCTGTGGCTCAGTTTGGAGAGCAGCTTCCAAAGCATCACTAAGGATGAGCTGGTTTACAAAAAGTCAATGGCCACCACGACGTTGAATGTAAAATAAAGCGGGTAGGAATCAAGACCCGGGACCCCGTGAGGGCCTGGGCCAGCGATCCTGGCGTTGGTTTATACTGGCGTTTAGGAATGGAACCCCGCTGACGCAGGGGCTCCTGGAAAGGCAAACGTAAAGACGGAGAGACAAGGGTATTCTGAGAGGCCACAACAGCCTCACCTGGTCTAGAAGGGGTAGTCCTTGAAACGGGACCGGAATTGAGGACTATTGGGGTGGGTGGTGGAGTACCAACCATTTCATCAACAAGGGCATCAAAGCCCCTGCTGGTCGCAGGCCTGGGAATGGCCAGGGAGGGGACGGGTTGGGGACCCGCCAGATGGTGATTGCCGCCTTTCTGGAAAACGATAAACTTTTTAGATTTTCTTCCCATGAAAAATAAACCTGCAAAACATCAGCACCGCAATAAATAAACACAAATTCAATAACACAAATGATGAATAGAAACATAAATCCCGGCAGCGTAACCGCAGCAACCGCGCCCACCACAGGCCCAGAGCTACATACCCCCCCTAGAAACCCCACCCCGTAGGGTGGGCCATGGGTGTGGCCTCGGGAAAGCCCCCCGGAACTCCGCGTCCAGTCCCAAAGATGGAAAATAAAAGCCGTGCACCACATGGATAAGAGGCGAAGCCCAAGATTATGCGCCCAAGTGCAGGACAGCCTCCTCACAGGTTAGGCAAGGTTCGGGTCCCCTACAATAGGCGGCCCGGAGAAAGGCAAGAAAAACCGGTTTTTAACCTGTACCCTCACCCACGTAGGAAGGAGGGCAAGATGGGCCCATGACACACACAGAGACAACAGCCCGGTAGCCACCAGGAAGCAGGGGAATGGGGAGACTCCCAGAAGAGAGAGATCAGGGATACGTAGGGTAGTACGTACAGAAAACGGAGGAGAAAGGACAGAAACTGAGGAAGGGAAGGGTAAGGACACACACACACACACACACACACACACACACACACACACACACACGTGATAATAATAATAATAATAATAATAATAATAATAATAATAATAATAATAATAATAATAATAATAATAATAATAATAATAATAATAATAATAATAATAATAATAATAATAATAATAATAATAATAATAATAATAATAAACAGAGTGATACATAGATACACATAAAAAACAAAGAACATAAATGGAAAGGAGGGGAACCACAAAAAGGGGGAAAATCAACGAAAAACAAAAACGTACAACCACTTCGCAGATACCATTTGGAAAAGGTATCTGAGCCCCCCCACCCCGACAAGGTGGGGTACGTTAACGGGGGGATAATAATAATAATAATAATAATAATAATAATAATAATAATAATAATAATAATAATACCCCAGATAAGTGTTTAATAATAAGTAAATAAATAAATAAATATTACTACTACTACTACTACTACTACTACTACTACTACTACTACTAATAATAATAATAATAATAATAATAATAATAATAATAATAATAATAATAAAAAAAAATAAAATAAAATAAAAATAAATAAAAATATTAATTACGGTTAGATAAGATATCAGGAAACGCTTCACCATCGAGGATCAAACGCGCCGCTACCGATAAAGTGAAAGTACTCTCATAGAGCCAGCGTGACCTCGGCTCTCGCTGAACTAGATACATTATTACTCTCAAGGTCTAACTTCTTTGCTATATTGGCTCATTATGTAAGCGCAATGAATAAATTTAATTTTGTGAGCAATTTCTGACCTGATTGATGTTTTCAAATACCTTAATGCAATTTTAAAGAAATAAAACTATTTTGCAATAATGGTACTACTCGATTTCAGGCTCCTTCATTCTTAAAAGCTCGCAGAACAAAAGGTTGAAAAATATGGAAGTAGTTATAACGCGAGGTAGGACTTCCTGAGAAAGAGAGGAACGGATCTAGGCAAAAATACACAGGCCCACTGATACTCTCCCTGCAAGTCGTTAAATCTGTGGCAACAAATATTTGCGACCCTTGTATTCCTCAAATTTTTTTTTTTTTTTTGTTATCTTTAACTTCTTCCTAAGAATCATCAATCCTTTGAAAATACATAAATTATTACGAGATGGTTATAATGTTCTTTTATTTTATTAGGAATTTGATACATTCTTCAGGGCTTTCGAAATTTGGTTAATAACAGGCTAAATTGTGAAGAAATTTTTCTCAACCTAACTTTGATCGATCTTGTTCAATTTAGGAAATTTTCATTATGATCTATAGTCCATGCAGAGATACCAACCCACAGAAACGAAAATATAGATTTCACTTCAATTTTGGATTCGAAACCTCTTTAACCTGCTCATATTCCCAACAGCTTATATATATTTCTCCCCCCCCCCAAAAAAGTGCGCGCGCATATATATATATATATATATATATATATATATATATATATATATATATATATATATATATATATATATATATATATATATATATATATATATATACAGTACACACAGAGCCCCTCCCCTCTTAACCGCTAGGCAAACTAGGCAAATGCCCAGGGCGGCAGAATATGAGGGCGGCCCTAGGTGGCTAGAACGCTGCAGACAACGACAGCAAAAAAACTAATATATATATATATATATATAGCATATAGTTAGTATATAGCAGTATATATATTGTTGGTTATATATATATATATATATATATATATTATAAAGATATATATATATATATATATATATATATATATATATAATACAAAGTTGTCACCACCACTCACGGCAAAGCTCTATTCAAGGAGGGGGTGTTGCACGCCTCAGAAGTTCACACTTTTCAACGCAAATTACGCAGATGAGCACAGCCGCAGGTGTTAAAGTGAGGGAGATTAAATTCAGCAGGAAACACAGAAGATGGAAGAGAATTCCACAAAACAGAGGTGGCAGGAAAGAAGGAAGCACCGCAGCGAACTAGCCTGGAGTTACCAATATCCACACAAAACTCGTGCCCAGAAACAGCACCCCTAGTGTTACGAAGGCGTCGTAAAGGTGGTGGTACGCGAGTGACAAGTTCCCTCGAGCACCTGCCGCTGCGGTACCTATAGAAAAGAGATAAAGCACCAGCATCGCGCCACAAAGATAGAGGGTAAAGAGAAGTGGAAAGTACGGAACAGTTTATAAGTCTTTTGGCTTTTGACTCGACCCTGTCTAAAAGCCGGGCGAGAATTGAGTCACCCAGATATGAGAGCAGTACTCCATACAAGGGCGGATGAGGCCCTTGTATAGCTGGAGTAACTGAGAAGAGGAAAAAAAGTCTCGCAGTCTAAACAGAACTCCCAGTTTCTTTGAGGCCGCCCTAGCAACCGTTGTGATGTGAGGTTTCCAAAACATTTTTTGTTTATGTTAAGGCCAAGGATGTTTATATTGTCAACAGGAGAGACGAGAGAACCGTCGAGAGAGATAGGAAAGTTGGAAGGTTTTTTAGAGAGGGAGATTTGTAGAAGTTGAGTTTTTAAAGAATTAAATTTCACAAGGTTGAGGCGACCCCACCCGGAAATCCTATCCAGATTAGCGAGATTAGAATCGGAAAGATTAAGACGAGAGGCAATTCTAGAAGTAAAAGAGGGAGCAGAATTGAAATGAGTTGAAGAATGTGTTGGACGTGTGCGCCCTTCCAACACTGAGGGAAAGTGTTAGTTTTGAGACATAGAGAATATAGTTGAACAAGGGGCGGATCAGCACGGGAGGCACTCCTCAAAACTCGGGGAGGAACACCATCCGGTCCACCCGCCTCTAACGTTCATAGATTTCAGGAGTCCATGCACCTGATCAAATGTAATCACAGGCAAAGGAATAGGACACCTGAGAGGAGAAGGAGGAGGGGGAGGAGGAATGCCAGAATCGTATAGGGTTGAGTTAGAAGAGAATAGGAGACCAAAGAGATTGGCCTTTTCAGTTGGAGGATTAGCAACAGAACCGTCAGATCGAATAAGAGGTGAGGAAAAAGGCAGATTTACAGAAGTTGTTAGAGTGTATGTTTCTTTGCAAGAGGCCAGAAAGACGGTCAGGTAGGGAGAACTGTTAGGTTAGCGCACTTCGTTTGATGAAAGCCCGCGTTTTTCTTTGCTCGTTGAAGAGTATCCCTGCAAACGATTTCTAGCTGAATGAAAATTAGTAAAGAGGAGGCAGAACGAGAATTTTCCATTCTCGATGGCTGCACTGCGTTTGCAGCTCCTCCGAATGGCCAGAGAGAACAAGCACGATCGAACTATGGATTAGAGGAGAGAAAGATTTAGTCAAAGAAGGAATGAACATGCTCATCCCATCAACGATTACAGTTCCCACCTTATCGTCAGAAACCGAAGGCGTCACCAGAGTCAAAGCAGTCATTTCGATTATAGTTAGCGTAGAAGCGACGCAAGACAACCCAATCGGCCCGATTAAAGTGCCAGAAAAAACGCCTAGGCCAGGATGGAGCTGTTGAGAGAAAGTATTAAAATTAAGAGATATAAGGTTGTAGTCAGATTTACCAATAGGAGCTGTATTTATAGAGATAAGGACTAGTGGTGAAACATAGGCTCAAGTGTGTTCAAGAATTGGTTGGGCATCCGGAATGTGTGTGGGTTCTTTAATTGGTTGCTCCAGAGATCGTTGAGAATGCTGAACGATTCTGCCTCCTCCCACCCAAATCAGTATGAGAGGACCCCAACCATTCAGTATGTTGAGTACATTGAAATCCCCCAAATAGAGGACCTCATCGGTATTTGGATGAGAAGATATAACAGTCTCGTGAGAAGTTGTAAGATATTCAAAAAAGGCGTGAAAATCTGTTCTGTTAGGAGAACAGATTAGGAAGAAAGATTTTAAGCCACGGAACATCGAAGTTAGGAGATTCGAGATTCTTGAGACGTGTTACAGGAGTGTTTATGTTACATAGGCACATACTCCACCCCTTCAGACGGTGCGGAAATTATGAAATAAGTTATAGTTGGATATATTAAACGAGTTAGAGGATGAATTCCTGAGCCATCTGGGTCTCAGACAGGAGCAAAAGGTTAGAGTTAGAGAGGTGGCATTCCACGGATGCAGAGTTAGATTGCAAGCCACGGATGTTAGTAAAGTCGATAGTAAGCCCGTGCCTGTGCAAATCTGCCATCTTACATGCACATACAGCAACCACAAAACAAACAACAGACAAAAAAAAACGAACAAACGTGAAATCAGGTTAAAATTATTCACACACTAAAACCTAAATTTAAAACCGTAAATGTTAAAAAGTTAAATCGTATTTAAAGTAAAATATGAAAAATTATAGAGTTAAAAACACTAACGTTCTTTTACACGAATAAAAAAAAAAAAAAGTAAATAAAATTGATTTAAACATTAAAACCTAAATTTAAAAGTTCAAGGGCCAAAATAAAAATCAAATCTTAAACACTGTGAAAACGAAATTCAGACTTATGTAGTTCTTCCTTTTATATATATATATATATATACAGCAGCCTGGTTAGCTATGCCAGCTACTGCTGGCTGGCTGGCTGTTGCTGGCGCTGGCTGGGCTACTGGCTAGCTGCTGGCTGGCTGGTTATTGCTGCTGATGCTGCTGTTGTTGCATATTAGCATACATATATTGCTGTTATATACATATTACATATTGTTGGCTATGCTACATGTTGTTGGGCACAAGAGCTACTGCTACACAAGGCTGGCTATTGGCTGGCTGGCTGGCTATTGCTGCTGGTTACTGTTGTTACAGCTAGCTGGCTGGGCTGGTTGGGCGCTGCTGGCTAGCTGGCTATTGCTGCTGCCATTGCCAGCTGGCTGGCTACTATTATTATTGGTTATTGCCATACATGGGTTACTACATATATACATATTACATATGCTGTTGTTGGGCTGCTGTTAGAGTTAAAGAAAGAAGAGCATATTATGCTATTGTTATATTATACATATATACATATATTATTACATACATATACATGTTATTATAGTACATATATATATATATATTATTATTATTATTATATATAAGGTTGTTATTATATATATATATTATATATACATATACACATATACATGATATGCTGGTATTATTATTAAGGGCTGGCTGGCTGGCTGGCTGGCTGGCTGGCTGGCTGGCTGGCTGCGGACTTGCGGTCCGGGTGGAAAGAGCTGGCTGAAGGCATGTATATATTATTATTGGTTGATTGCATATTATTATATATATTATTATCTACATATATATTATTATATATATATATATTTTTACATTATTATTATATATATTATATATTATTATTATTATTAGTTTTGATATTATTGTATTATTATTATTATTATTATACATATGGCTACGTTGGCTGGCTATTGATACACATTATTGGCTACATATTACTGTTGTTGGTGATACATGAAGAGTTGCAGCAGCTGGAAGAGCAGCAGCTACGTTGGCTGCTGGCTGGCATATATACAATGTTATTAGCAGCATATTATTGCTGTTGCTGTATAATAATATATTATACATTATTGGTTATTATTGCTATTGGTTATTATATTATTATTGTATAGAAGACATATTAAGTTATTATTTATTATTATTATGTATTTTATATTATTATTATGTATATATTATATTATTATTATTATATTATACATGCGCGTGATCAAAACAGTTGAAATAGTTACATATTATTATTACATATATATTACACATTATTGTTACATACAGTTATTGTATATATTACATATTATTATTGGTTGGCTAAATAAGCTACATATTGCTGGCGGCGCTATTGTTGGCTGACAAGCTATTGGCTGGCTGCTGGCTGGCTATTACAGCGGCTGGTTGCCATTGTTATTGGCGTTATTATTACATATTACATACAGATGGGTTGGTTACATATGTTACGCGATAAGAAGAAGAGTACATATTAAGCGCACATATTATTGCTGGCTATGGCTGGTTGATGAGCAGCTGTTGTTGGCTACATATATTGGCTATGATACATATTATTGCGCGTATATTATTATTATTATGTTATTATTGTTTGCTGTTATTATTATTGCTATATACATATATTACTGGTTATTGTTGCTGGTTACTGGTGCTGTTATTGAGTTGCTATGGATATTGGCTGGTTGGTTAAAGCTATTACATACATACATACTACATATTATTGCTAGTTGTTATTACATGGCATATTACTGGCTACAAGGCTATATTACTGCTGTTGTTAGCTGCGGGCTGGGCTGGTGCCAGCTGGTGCCAGCAGCGCAGGCATGGTTGCTGAGCGGCTGGCTGGTTGGTTGGAGCTGCCAGCTGACATACATATTATTATTGGCTATTGTATTATTGCTATTATTATGTTACATTACTACATAAGGCTATTACATATGAGTTGAAGTTGTTGCAGCTGGGCCATTATTGCTATTGCTGGCTACATATATTATTATATGGCTATTGCCATATTGGCTGGCTGGCTGCTGGGCTATATTACAGTTATACAGCAGCTACTGTTACTAGCGCTGGAGTTGTTGTTGCCATATTAGCGCATGGATAGATGATATTACATACATACAGGCTGGCCATACATATTGCTGGTATTGTTGGTACATACAGCAAACAAAGATATGCTGAAAGGCTATTATTGGCTGGCTGATATTATTATTGATATTGGTTACATACATATATCAAATATATAATATATATATATACATACATACATATTATACAGTTATATATTATATTGAAGAAGAAGGCTATGGCTATTATTGGATATTATTATTGGTTATTATTATTATTAATATATATATATATATATTGGGTTGGCATATTACAAGGTTAATCTTTATTGATACGCTTCATGGGAACTTTCGCCCAGGACCCAAGTACGGAACGGTCAAGAGGGCCCATATTATTGGTTACATACTATGCTACTACAGTAAGGAAGGGCTGGTTGTTGTTGTTAGCTGAAGATACATGCCATTATTGCTATTATGTTAGGCTATTGGGCTATTAATACGCTGGCTGGTTGGTTATTATAAGTTACACATACATATATACATATTGCTATACAGCTATATATATACAGCAGTTATTGCTGGCTAATATATTACAGCAGCACAGTATTATATATATATATATATAATATATATATATATATATATATATATATATATAAGGTTGTTTAGGTTATATATGTATATATATATATATATATATTATATATATATTATTATATATATATATTATATAAATATAAGGACGGCCTCGTGACTCTGATTACTGCAAGTTTGTGCAACCACCACTGTATACAACTAGCTAGTGTACAACTTGTTATTTATTATCTTTATTACAATTAATTTAAAAGGATTAAAATATTTAATAAATTGTTGCATATTATAATTATGCTCAAATGAAGCGCAATTTAAAAAAAAGACGCCATACAATTTTGATTAGTTTGCAAAACTTTGCAACGCATGATCTATGTATTACAGACGAGAGGAGTGTGTAAGCACAAATCGAGCGCGAGCGCTTTTATAACGACGATTTTGTTTGCAAATAGAGGCCAAACATTTTCTTTAAAGTGTGCGAAACATTTTGAAAAGTTTTGCATTTTCGTTCCATTTTTAGAACTTATAATTCAGTTCGTGGCTGAATTGACAAAAGTGATTACGTTATTTATTTTTGATGCCTTAATTAATTTTAATATTGTAGTTGAATTAATAAAACGCTTGAAAAATTTGAAAACAGCCTAAATATAAGAGGATTTTAAATATTTTAATTAGTGAATTTTTTAACGTGAATTGCATTGAAAATTGTGAAATAGGCTTTTCTTTGAAAAGATTTATTTTATTCTTATATAGGTAAGTTACAAAAACTAAAAATTTATAACTTTTTAAGATGAATGGTTTACGGTACACATATTATTGCTACATACATACAGCGAGGAAGAGTTAGCAGTTGGTTGCATATATTATACATATATATATTATTATTATTATTGATATTATTATTACAATATTATTACATATATAATTATCATACATATATTATTGGCCATTATTATTAGCTATTACATATTGAGCAGCAAGAAGGCTACTAGCTAGTTGGGTTGTTGCTGGCTGGTTGTTATATTATTATTGCTAAGTTGGCTATATACATATTATTATACTAATATATTACATACATATATATAGTTATAGTAAAGAATATTATTATTATTATTGGTTATTATTATTATTATATTATATATAATACATATTACATACATATTATTACATTACTACAGTATACAGCTGAAGATATTGGTTGGCTGGCTAGCTATTATATACATATATATATATATATATATATACATATTATTATTATTATTACATATAAAACCAGGTGCGTGAAATCGCTCAGACGCAACCACCCATAAATTTTTTACCACGACGTCCTCGATACATATATATGAGCAGTTGGTATATATATTGATATATATATATTGTTATAGCAGCTAAGATATATATACATGCTATGTATTACTATTGGCTAAGGTTGGGAAAAGTAGGCAGAGAACAGAACAGAAAGCATGGAAGTTCTGTCTGCAATAAGATTATTATAATATAAACATAATACCATAATATTATGAAATATGAAATGTGCACAGCAGCAAAGATACATATATTATTGGTTACATATACATATACATATTATTATTACATATATTACATATTACATATATATTACATACATATATATATATTAATATAAACATAATTACATATAAATATAATATATATATATAACATATATATAATATATATATATATATTATTATATTATTATTATTAAGATACATATATATTATTGGAGTTGTTATATATATTGTTGGTTATTGTTATACATGATATTAGTTGGTTGTATATATTATATTGGCTATTATATATATTATTGGGTTATATATATATAATCATATATTATAAGAGGAAAGAAAATATAATATTATACATGTTGGAGTTACAGCTAGTTATAGATATTATTACATATATTATATATTATATATATAATATAACATATATATTA
>JABUQX010143418.1:2500-7500 GCA_015478945.1 Trachelipus rathkii | reverse complement strand
ATAATATTAATAATAATAATTTAGAAGAATATTAAACTAGAACTATTATCAATAACATAAATAAGCACACACACACACATAATAATAATAATAATATCAATAATAATAATAATAATAATAATACACAATAATAATAATAATAATAATAATAATACACACACACACACACACACACACAATAATAATAATAATATAAATAATAATATAAATAATAATAGTAATATAAATAATAATATAAATAATAATAATATAAATAATAATAATTAAATAATAATAATAATAATAATAATAATAATAATAATAATAATAATAATAATAATAATAATAATAATAATAATAATAATAATAATAATAATAATACAATCTTTAATAATGATAACAATTAATAATAATAATAATCAAGGCCTTAAATAAAGTAAACAACAACAACAACAACAACAGCAGTAATAATAATAATAATAATAATAATAATAATAATAATAATAATAATAATAATAATAATAATAATAATAATAATAATAATAATAATAATAATAATAATAATAATAATAATAATAATAATAATAATTAAATACCATAGTAATAGCAATTTAAAAATTAATAATAATAATACAAATACAATCTTTAATAATGATAACAATTAATAATAATAAAAATAAAGGCCTTAAATAAAGTAAACAACAACAACAACAACAGCAGTAACAATAATAATAATAATAATAATAATAATAATAATAATAATAATAATAATAATAATAATAATAATAATAATAATAATAATAATAATAATAATAATAATAATAAAATTTTTTACAATTTTTACTATTCTTTAAGTATTATTGTTATGGTAGATATAAGAAAATATTTTATTTTTTGATCAAGTGTTTAAATTGAAGTTTATCGTGTTTGCTAAATACTTCACAGAGTCAGGTGGTTTCGTCTGTTGAGGATGAAATGTTTGGCTTGGGTATGAGTTTGACTGTGGAGGTATTTGGGGTTGTGGCTGGAGATGTGTTTGATGATGGGGTTGTGTCTGTGTCTTCAGTTGTGACTGGCAATGTTGTTGATGATGTTGTAGTTGTATCTGCGATTGATGATTAATTTGTGGCTGTAATTGAGGCTGAGGATAAAGGTGCAGTTGTGGATGATGCAAGGGCTGTAACTGAGGATGGGGATATAGGTGAGGTGGATTATGGATCTCTGGTCGGTTATCAGGCTGTGCGTGCTTCCGCAGCTGAGAGTTGGGATGTTGCTGTTGATTGCAGTGTTGTAGGTTGGTATCTTGCTCTGGATTATGGGAGTGTTGTGGGTTGGGATGTTGCTGTGGATTATGATAGTAATGTTGTGGGTTTGGATGTTGAGGTGTATTAATGTAGTTTTGTTGGTTGGGATATTGCTGTGAATTAATATAGTATTGTGGGTTGGGCTGATGTTGTGAATTAATGTTGTGTTGTGAGTTGGGATCATGCTGTGGATTATGGTATTCTTGTAACTGCAGATGTGGTTGCTTATGGATCTCTGTCTGTGTATCTTGATGTTGCTCTTGATGGGGCTGTAACTGAGGATGGGGATATAGATGAGGTGGATTATGGATCTCTGGTCGGTTATCAGGCTGTGCGTGCTTCCGAAGCTGAGAGTTGGGATGTTGCTGTTGATTGCAGTGTTGTGGGTTGGTATCTTGCTCTGGATTATGGGAGTGTTGTGGGTTGGGATGTTGCTGTGGATTATGATAGTAATGTTGTGGGTTTGGATGTTGAGGTGTATTAATGTAGTTTTGTGGGTTGGGATATTGCTGTGAATTAATATAGTATTGTGGGTTGGGCTGATGTTGTGAATTAATGTAGTGTTGTGAGTTGGGATCATGCTGTGGATTATGGTATTCTTGTAACTGCAGATGTGGTTGCTTATGGATCTCTGTCTGTGTATCTTGATGTTGCTCTTGATGGGGCTGTAACTGAGGATGGGGATATAGATGAGGTGGATTATGGATATCTGGTCGGTTATCAGGCTGTGCGTGCTTCCGAAGCTGAGAGTTGGGATGTTGCTGTTGATTGCAGTGTTGTGGGTTGGTATCTTGCTCTGGATTATGGGAGTGTTGTGGGTTGGGATGTTGCTGTGGATTATGATAGTAATGTTGTGGGTTTGAATGTTGAGGTGGATTAATGTAGTTTTGTGGGTTGGGATGTTGCTGTGAATTAATATAGTATTGTGGGTTGGGATGATGGTTTGAATTAATGTAGCGTTGTGGGTTGGGATCTTGCTGTGGATTATGGTATTCTTGTAGCTGCAGATGTGGTTGCTTATGGAGCTCTGCCTGTGTATCTTGATGTTGCTCTTGATGGGGCTGCAGCTGGATATTTGTCACGTGATCGGGCTGCAGTTGAATATTTGGCCGATTTGCATTTTGTCTGATTCTTGCGAGCTTTTTTTCTTTCGTTCTTCTGTTTTGAAACCAATTACGAACCTACATTAGAAGAAATGTCGAAATAAGCACAAAATAAATAGTTAAGTAAAATAAATAAATAAATAAATAAATAAATAAATAAATAAATGGTATATTACTAAAAGAATTGCCAAATTCGGTATTCTTTTTCACATAAACTAAATATATTTCGGATGAATTAAAATTATAGTAGTACAAATTTGAATTATTTTATTGTACTTTTATGAATAAAATCATACACAATCATATTTATAATTCAATTACTTAGTAATTATAAAATATAAAACCTTAACTAAAACTTAAGACTATGCAGACCTGTCTTTTGATATATATATATATATATATATATATATATATATATATATATATATATATATATATATATATATATATATATATATATATATATATATATATATATATATATATATATATATATATATATATATATATATATATTTAAAAAAAAAAAAAAAATACATTTTTATAAATATATATATATATATATATATATATATATATATATATATATATATATATATATATATATATATATATATATATATATTTATATATATATATATATATATATATTTATATATATATATATATATATATATATATATATATATATATATATATATAATTGCTTTTACTTACTTGTGATATCTTTTGTTTAGTTTGTTCCGAAAGTTGCTCTAAAACGTCTATTCCTGGTGGTTTCAAGCCTATTTCACGAAATTTCTGTTCGAGAATAGCTTTCTGGTATGGGGTACATGGAGTTCTGTAGCGCTCATTTGTCCTTACTCTTCCTACAAGAAAAATCTGCCATTAGTAACACAAAAGTAAAAATATTCAATGTTCAAAAATTATTAAACAATTTTTAAAGATTAAAATTTTATATTGCAATGAATAACAACAACAACAACAACAACAACAAAAAGACAGGGAAAGGGGAAAAATAAATAGGAATGATAAAAATATAATAATTTCGAATGACAAAATATAAAATATGAGAAGGAAAAGATAAATTCTTCAAGCAAGTATTAACAAGCCTACCAACCTTCTTTTTTGATTTCTTTCATATTTCCAGCCATCTTTTTTCTGTTAATTAAACTTCACAAAATGAAATAACTGAAATAAATACGAGAATAAACATATATTAATTTATCAAAACTTTAGCTTCAAACGTTTAAATTAATAGTCTTAAATGAAGCAAAAGTTTATTCATGCAAAGAATTTTTTATTATTAAAATTCTAGATATTTCACTCGATTTTAGATCAAAAGACAATTAACATAATTATCGTACTCAATATATGCGGGAAGAGATTTGTACCTATTTTAATACTAGTGAGTATGTGTGTGTGTTTGTGTAGGTGTGTGTGTGTGTGTGTTCTGGAACAAAACTAAAATAATAATAATAATAATAATAATAATAATAATAATAATAATAATAATATAGGAACTTGTTCTTTAAAAGGAAGTTAACCGATATATATGGAACGAACGATGTAATCGATTTTTTTTTCGATTATCTCAAGGCAATTGTGCGTCAAGGTTGCCAATAATAGTTTTTATTTTTTTTTTTAACTTAAGGAATACCCAAGATTAAATCGCAAAGATGGAAAGAGACAAGGTCTCTCGGCCTCAGCGGGGGATGATGGGGGGGACTTCGCCCCCCCCTCTGTCCCTCCGTCGACTCGAGCCCCTTAAAAAAATTTTTTTTTTAAAAATTAAAAAAAATTAACAAAAATTAACATGATAAAAAAACCAACTTGTGGTAACTCTCACGCTCTTCCTATTGGAGTTTTAGCTAACAAGTAACACTGCAGGGCTGCACGAGTAGGTTTCTGCGATTTACGATATGTCTTTTTATGTAACTTCCTTTTAAAGGATAAGTGCCATAATATATATTAATAATATGCATTAATACACTCCGGCCACAAACTTGACCGCAACAACTTTCTAGGTTATTATGTGGCTATTATACCAACTTTCAACTTCCCTGTAACCAGGGTGGGAAAAGAAAGATATATTTTTAAAAAAAAAAAAAATTCATAATATCCATGATTTTTTTTGTTTATATATCTTTAAAATCAATATTTTAATCTTTAATTTATTATATGGTATTTGCATCATTTATTTTTTATAAGTTTTTGTAGCAAAATATTTATATTAAGCACTCAAAAGAAATAATTTAATTTAAAAAAGACATTTTTTCACCATGAATAAAGTTAAATTAAAAAATGTGAAGCAAAGCACATAAATGAAAATTAAAACAAAATCACAAATTTACATAAAATGGAAAAACTTAAGCAAACGCACCTGACATAATCTGAGTAAATTTTGTAGTGTACTGAATTACGAAATTTACTCAAGATTATGTCAGGTGCGTTTGCTTAAGTTTTTCCATTTTATGTAAATTTGTGATTTTGTTTTAATTTTCATTTATGTGCTTTGCTTCACATTTTTTAATGTAACTTTATTCATGGTGTATTAATATTAATATTATTATGTAGATTTTTCATCTCTTAATTTTAATTTTAATTGTAAATT
>JABUQX010143417.1:0-7500 GCA_015478945.1 Trachelipus rathkii | reverse complement strand
TATATATATATATATATATACAGTGGCTGCTCGTGTAAATTTTGTATGGAGGGGCTATATATATATATATATATATATATATATATATATATATATATATATATATATATATATATATATATATATATATATATATATATATATATATAAGACAATCTAGTAAAGTAATTTTTATATTTATGTGTGTAAGTGTATGCATAAATTATAACTTTTTTTTTTTTTTAATATCGATTGCATGCATTCGAACACATTCTGCAATTAAAAAGACTTGATAACTCTCTTAGATGGAAATATTATAAAATCAATTATCTTTTCTAAAATATCAATATCTGATAGGATTATCCTCAAACGGACTATTACCTAATTTTTTATATTTATGTGTAAATGTGTGCATAAATTATAGGACTTTTTTTTTTTAATATCGATTGCATGCCTTCGAACACATTCTGTAAAGCAAAAGCCTAAAAATAAAATTGTATTGTAGAGATGTCAAATTTAGAAACAAATACGAAAAACGTCATTGCCTGTTTATCTCAGAATCATCCTGCTCTCCTCTCTCCACATATACATATATATATATATTACATATATATATATTAAGGTTGTTGTATATTATATAAAGATATATATATATATATTACTATATATATATATAATATATATATATATATATATAATATTGGAGTTATATATTATATATACATATACATATATTATTATATTAAAGCATATGTTATATATATATATATATATATATATATTATTATTATTACATATATATACATATGTATTATATATATATATATATATATATATATATCACACGGGTAATTATTTTTGCATATATTTTCACTATGTTATTTCTCGCACAAAAAAAAATAAACACAAGCTCTCCCCCCGTAAAATGCGAATAAACTGACTTTAGTGTCTCTGACTCTCTATATACAAGTAAAAGAAGGACATTACATGGACAAATCTAGCAACTCTGTAAAATTTGAACCTTAATTTTATATGAGAAAAACTTCCAAGTTGCTATGAAATAATAGAAGCCAAACTGGCAACATTATAAAAAGTACTATAGGAATTTTGAATTCTTTATTTTCGTATGTTGCTATATTTGTCTTATTTTTAAGAACTTATAAAATTGGCTTATTTTAGGGCCGCAAAAGTAGAGCCCAAATTTTATTTAATTGAATATATTGAAATAAATATCGTACGCACAATTTGCAGTTGGAAAAAGGATTCCTTTGTTATTTTCTTAATTGATTACTAATTTTTTATGTACTAAATTGTTAAAAAAAAATTCAGATCACTTTACTTTGACAAAAATTTCATATTTCTATCAACATCCTATGCCTGGCATTTTTTATTTGGAGGGGCTGCAGCCCAATAGCCCATATAAAGACGAGTTGCCATCAGATATAGATATATATATATATTATTATATATATATATATATATATTATTATATATATATATATATATATATATATATATATATATATATATATATATTATTATATATATATATATATATATATTATAATCCAGCTATATGACTCAGCAACTTTCTACTACTCGTTCCCTCTCTCTCTCTCTCTCTCAATATATATACATATATTATATATTTATATATATATATTATATATATAAAAGATATTTATTAGTTATTGTTATATATATATATATATTAAGGTTATGATTTATGTATATACATATATATATATTATTATATATATATATATATATATATATATATATACGTTTAAAATAAAGTTTAAAATAAAAAAGTACTTAGTCTCTCCCTATTTATATTTAAAGAGAATGACAACATCAATAAGGAGATGCCAAATGCAACAATATACACCATTTTATTTTGAAAATTCTCACTTACGCAATCTCCGCTATTCGATTTGGGTACGAATAGTCGCATTTTTTAATGGATGAAAAATAGCATTATGTAATAGCGATCATTCTTACACTTTTTGTTTCAATTTTACATAATATTTTATATTTATTATGTAATATTTTTGTTCATTTGAGCAATTTTTGCAAAAAAATAAGAGAATTTTATCGTAGCATTATAATATTTGTAAAGGATTGATCGTTTCTCTAATGTTAACTCGTGCTAAGCACGAGTAACACGAGTGTAGTAGTCGCCTCTGAAATATATATATATATATATATATATAGAGATATATTGTTTTTATATTTTTATATAGTATATATATATATATATATATATATATATATATATATATATATATATATATATATATATATATATATATATATATATATATTTATATATATATATATTTATATATATTCAAGGCCGTAGCCAGGGTGGGTGGGTTGAGGGGGTCTGAACTCATCTCCCCCGAGATTATTTAAGCTATCAAAATTTTTTGATGAAAAGAGTCTCATAATTTTAATTTACAAGAATAATAAAAATAAAAATGAAATCAAATTAAGAGTATATATTGAAAGAAATGAGGAAAATGTATTTGTGGTTCGTGAAGATTGTCTTAGCTTTAGTGACAGTTGAAACCACAAAAGGAGAATCTCTATCGGAGGCAATAAAACGAAGGTTGAAGTTAAAAGTGGCCTTCTGGTTGGTCAACGACATGATGATGATGTAGCAATGAAGAAAAGTTATTGATAGAAGTGTTTAACCTGTCGAAAATGTATAGCGGCATTGTAGGTTCATTGCTATTCACATTCATATGGAGTACAACACATTAGAAAATTTATTGGCACAGTGTAAACAACTGGGCACTATTTTAGTTTACCCAAGGAGAAAACTATTTTAATAGGAAAAATAGGAAAGATTTTCCCAGAGAAAAAATGGACAAAGCTAACACGAATGTGAGAAACAAGGTGGGTAGAAAGTAGGGTTGGCCGACGCACCCGGTTCGGTGTGGTGCGATGCATGGTGCGGTGCGCCACACAAATCCAGTAGTGTACCGGTGCGGTGCAATTTTTAAAATATAGAGGTGTGGTGCGGAGCGCGGTGCGCATTGAAGCATAGAGGTGCGGTGCGGTGCGTGATGCGCTTACCCTGGTGCGGTGCGGTGCGCAAAATTCCGGTTCTTGGCCAACACTAGTAGAAAGTTACTATGGATTATTACGATTTAGAGGTTTTTAAACCAATTGTTAAAGCTTTAGGGGAGTTTAAGATGGATCAAGATATCAAACCTTCTTCAAAAACCTCAAATCTATTTATTATAACTAATAGGTTATAAGCTTAATTAGGATTTCAACTTTAATTCTCCTTCACTATTCCATTATGGACTGCAGGCATTGCAGCCTAAATTATTAGTGACAGCAACTGCTCTTAATCACACTAAAGATGTGATTCTTGGTTTGAATCGATAAAAAAAAATTATCAAGCGTTGTGGAAAGGCTGCAAAGTTGCAGCAGAACTTCTGCTTTCTTTCTGTTAATGAAGAAATGAGTACGACCAGTGTCAGAATCAACGAAATACGAAAAGAAATAAAGCAATTACAATTTCTTTCCTTGATGATTTATCCAAACAGTTAGATAGGAAGGTTCGTGAGCCAAGTATCCATACTTACCAACCTTTAGTAAAATAATTCCATCGATATCTATTAAAAATAAAACGGAATTTTGTAAATAAACTTGATCTATACATGTGCAATGGATGGTTAATAATTTTAACATCTAAAGGTAAAAAAAAGGTAAAGGATGGGCGTGGTGTATAGCCTTAACATCGTCACCGCTTAATTCCCATTTGTAGCAAAGACCACAAATATACTCATTAACGTCTGAGTGAGACGAAGCTTGAGTTAATAGAGAATAGCTCACATTCTCTCGCTCCAACCCAGACTCGAACCTGGGCCCCTTCGCTTGCTAGGCGAGTGCTCTACCACTATCTCACTGACAACGCATACTCTAATTTCTAGAAAGATATTTCTCTCCTCTGAAAAGGCCCAAATCATACTTTCTCAATTCCACAGGAACTAAAGACAAATAGCAACACAATATGAACGAAAGAAGTTATCAATCATTTTCCTGTAATAGCGCAGGAATGATAATAATTTTTCATATACATAAAATAACATCTTTTTTGTAATTTGAAATTGCTATCAATTGCAAAATTTATTTATTTATTTATATTATTCCATTTTATATATATATATATATATATATAGTATATATATATATATATATATATATATATATATATATATATATATATATATATATATATATATATATATATATATATATATATATATATATTACTTATATATATATATATATATATATATATATATATATATATATATATATATATATATATATATATTATATATATATATATATATATATATATTTATATATATATATATATATATATATATATATATCTTCTTCTTCTTCTTCTTCATCTTCCTTATATTTTCCAAGAATGGGAGTAAGGTGACGGGCATCGGAAAAGAAAAGCAGTAGAAGAACATGACATAAGTCGAAAAAGAAAGCCCAGCCTCACTGCCCTCAGTACCATTAATTAGTAAACCCATCTGTGCCTCACGCAATCCAACGTGTCCTCAAAGCTTCATGGACAGCGATGGACCCCTCACTATGGTAGATCGTCAAAGTAAGGGTTCCCCTCGCCCAGGTGGGCCACAACCATACCCCCCTCACAATCCCCGCCATTCACTCCTGTTATACACCTTCTTCTTGCCTCTACCAAACTCTCATTCCTCTTCTCAAACATTCGTTTACTTATTCAATCCACTTTTTCTTCGGTCTCCCAGCCGGTCGGTTCCCAACACACTCGCCACTATACATCCGCTTAACCAACCGACTATCATTCATCCTTTCCCATATGACCAAACCATCTCGGTGTACTTTCATTTATTCTCTTATTTACCCTTTCTTCACACCACACCTCTCTAATATATTCATTCCTCTCTTTATCATCAATTCTTCTCACACCTAACACGCCCCCTAAGATTGTCCATCTGAACACATTGTACTTTAGATCTATACTTCTTATTCCAGACCATAGTCTCACTACTATACAATAACACAGGTAACAACATACCCCATGTAAAACCCACAACACTCAAGACTTAGTCCCTTTACATTCACCAACGATTTAATTGCACCAGCTACCCTCTCCTGCCATACACAACTTTCCTACTATACACCCTGCATCGTCCGTTCCCTTCCTCATCCAACATATACCCAAATATTTAAACTCAGACACTTGTTCCAGCTGCTCCCATCTAACATAATCACACTGAGGAGGTCCCCCACCACAAAACTGATAATCTTACCTTATCCAACATATACCCCAAAATATTTAAAACTCAGACACTTGTTCCAGCTGCTCCCATCTAACATAACTTCATACCGAGGACTGTCCTCACTCATAACCATAATCTTACTATATAGAGTAGTTGATATATATATATATATATATATATATATATATATATATATATATATATATATATATATAGATATATATATATATATATATATATATATATATATATATATATATATATTATTATTATTATAATAGTTATTATTATACATATATAAATATATTATATAAATATATAAATATATATATATATATAAATATATATATATATATATATTATATTATTTATATATATATAATATATTATATATATATATATATATATATATATGTATATATATATATATATATATATATATATATATATATATATATATATATATATATATATATATATATATATATATTATTATATATATATCATGTAAGGTTGGCCGAGCACCGGAATTTTTCCCACCACTTAACCGCACCGCACCAGAGTAAGCTCACCACGCACCGGCAAATCTTATGTTTCAATTGCACCGCATTCCGCACCACACAGCACCGCGACACTGGAATTTTTGTATCGCACCGCTCTTAAAATGAATGCACCCCACGCACCTCACCGGTACCTGATTTGTGTATCACACCGCACCACGCCAACTGCACTGCACCTGGTGCGTTGGCCAACCCTATAGTAAATAAATGGGAGGAAAACATTAGTAACTCAATTTAAAAAAAAAACGTTTAATCATTTTTTATTTGAGTTAGAAAATTGCTATTAAAACGTTTTTAAAATAAATAAACATTTTTAGGGATTACTTTAGTAATTCTTCAAAATAGGCTTTCTTTCCCAAACTTTTTAACATTACAAATTAACAGCACACATTTATCATTTATATTTTCTCTTAATTTGAAATTGAATATATATATATATATATATATATATATATATATATATATATATATATATATATATATATATATATATATATATATATATATATATATATATATATATATATATATATATATATATATATATCCCCCAGTAGCCATAGACCAGAGGCTTACCAAACTCCACCGAAATTTTTGAAAAAATGGTAACCAGGGCCGAATTAAAGCTTGAAATGCTCCGATAAGCGAATGCTTGAAATTGTGCAAATCAAAGGGAGTTGGAAAATAGATAAATGGAATGTGTTCCAGACTTTACCAGTGGAGTACATGTAAGATTGAGCATAGCTGTTAAGTCTGGGGTCAGAGAGTTGGACAGAGCAAGGATGAGACTGTCTGAAGTGTGAGTCGCAAGTACTCTCCTCAAAGAAGGACGTACAAAAATGGACAATTCAGAGGAGGAATGTAATTTGGAATATCAATAGTATAAGAAGAGTGAGATAAGAGCTCTACGGCTAGAAGGATTGAAGAAAATTAGTGAGAGTACTCAGAGTAGGAGAGTTAACAAATCGACAAGCTCGAGAGAGAGAGAGAGAGAGAGAGAGAGAGAGAGAGAGAGAGAGAGAGAGAGAGAGAGAGAGAGAGAGAGAGAGAGTCATTAGAAAAGAAAATATTAAGAATATTAAGAACAGAAGAAGGTTAGATTTGTGCTTTCAATGAAGATACGAATATTACATAGTTGTGTGGAAGCTGAGTTATTGAGGCATTGAAAACAGCCATGTTTTTTTTTTAACATAACTATAGCTTAGGGAAAGATCAGAGATTTGTTGCTTCAAGGTCACCCTCCTGCCACCCAGGGTTGTGGAGTCGGAGTCGGGGAGTCGGTAGTTTTGAAGAGTGGAGTCGAAGTCGGAGTCGGCAATTTTGAAAAGGTGAGTCGGAGTCGGTAATTTGAAGAGGGTGGAGTCGGAGTCGGAGTTGAAGTCGGTAATTTTCAAAAGGGTGGAGTCGGAGTCGGTAATTTTCAAGAGGTCGGAGTCGGAGTTGGAGTCGGTAATTTTGAAGAGGGTGGAGTCGGAGTCGGAGTCGGAAAGTTTTTGAACCGACTCCACAACCCTGCTGCCACCTCTAATTTGCTGATCAATGTCGTTTTTCAAATTGGAAGTAACTATGATGAGTATTGGAACCCAGCGCACGAAAACGCGAAAGCGTTTCACGATAATGCGAAACGGTTAACACCATCAGAATGAACGAAGTGGCCAACA
>JABUQX010143415.1:0-17500 GCA_015478945.1 Trachelipus rathkii | reverse complement strand
CCAAATATACAAACCCACAGCATATTCTAACTCACATTAATTCTATAGACAGTAATTTACAGTTCACACTAGAATTGGCCAACAACAAATCACTTTCTTTTCTTGACACATTAATAGATTGGAATACTCCTGCCTCTTTCAATTTTTCAATATATAGAAAACCCTCATCGCACAATAATTATATCCATTGGTACTCATTTCATACTACTAGCACAAAAATTGGTACCCTCTCCGCACTGTTCTTAAGAGCACTACGCATTTGCTCTCCTTCCACTATACAAACCGAATATAATTTTTTGTTTTCAACGTTCCAAAAACTACAATATCCAAACCATATAATCTCAAAAGCCTTAAAAAAGGCAAAACAAAAATTCTATCAGACAGATAATCACAATCTCCAAAATAACATGACATATCTTCCGGTCCCCTACCCGTTATTGCCAGATATTAAGAATATAATACCAAAAAATATAACCACCATCCCCTCAAATACATTACCGTTAAAAAAAGTTCTGAAACCCAATAAATTTAAAAATTCCAATAAAACACATTGCATATACCAAGTCCCTTGCCATAATTGTCTAGATATCTATATTGGAGAAACAATAGACTTCACCAGAAGAAAGCACCAGCATGAACATGATCTATTAATGGACAATCAAAATTCAGCTTTGACATCCCACAGAAGAAATTCCAACCACAGAATCAATATAGGCAATATGCAACCTATCACTTATGTATCAGACACTAACAAGAGAAAAATGACAGAATCCTACTGCATAAAAAATAGTAATAACTACAATAAAACCACAGGAGAAGTAAGCATAGACAATATACAAAATTTAATAATGTCAAATACAAAATATTATAAAAAGATCGCTAAAAAAACGAAAAACTACAACCATCCAGAAATAACAGATGCAGCTCCAGTTCCAAGACGTGTCTCGTAGCAGTCATTTTAACCTTTAAGTTCACCTGAAGAGGCCGAGTGCTATGCCGGCGAAAGCTCGTGTTAAAATAGTGTAAATTTTAATAAATTTGATAATTTTATGTATTGATAATTAATAAAACAATATTTTAAGAAAGTGTGCCGTTCCAATTAAAAGGGCATTTATTCAAATATATATAGTAAATATAAAAAGATATATATATATATATATATATATATATATATATATATATATATATATATATATATATATATATATATATATATATATATATATATATTTATATATTTATATATATATAAATATATATTAATAGGTCATGATTATTATTATTATTATTATTATTATTATTATATATATATATGTTATTACATATTATATATATATATATGTTACATATATACATATATATATATATATATACATATACATACATATATATATATATGTATTATTATATATACATATATATATATATATATATATATACATATATATATATACATATATATATATATATATATATATTATTACATATATATATATATATATAATAAAGGATGGACCGGATGTCAAAATTTGACTGTTTGCGGATGCGGATGCGATGATCTAAATATGATAAGGATGCGATTTATGATGTTACACTTGAAGTTTGTATTAAAATTAGTATATATATAGAGTATATATATATAGAGGTATATATATATATATATGTTATATATATATATATATATATATATATATATATATATATATATATATATATATATATATATATATATATAAATATATATATATATATATATATATATATATATATATATATATATATATATATATATATATATATATATATATATATATATATATATATATATATATATATATATATTAGTGATGCAGTAGACATGACATGATATGATTATATATATATATATATATATATATATATATATATATATATATATATATATATATATATATATATATATATGTAGAGTATATATATATATATATATTTATGTTATATATATCTTATATCCTTCCCAGTCAGGGCTCACGAGCCTGTCAGTGGGGCCAACCTCCGCTTCCATCTTGTTCTTTCCATCACGATCCCATCCACAACAAAGCTCATCCATTGTAGTGCACTGAAATTTCAATGAACTCCCCGGCCACTGCCTCTCCACCTCTTTCCGCGGCTCCTCTCTGGTCTCACCCTCCGATCTCCACCTCCACCCCCACCTCCTGCTGGCAACCTCTCTCCTGCATCTCCAGGTGTCCTCACCATCTCAGCTCACATCCACTTTGTTCATCATGGGTTTCACACCCACGCTCTCCCTCACTGTCTCGTTTCACTCTGTCTCTTCTCGTCTTTCCAATCACTGTCCTCAACACATTCATCTCCATTCTACTCTCCTCTCTCCCTGTCATGCTCCATGTCTCCGCCCCATACAACAGTATCAGCGTCAACACTCCCTCGTATATTCTCTTTTCACCTCTTTGTTCATATATTTATCTTTCAAAATGGGGTATACTGCTCTTACAGTCCTGCAATACTGCTCAATCCTACTCTTAATTTCCTTCCTTTGCACACCCCCTTCTCTTCCAAGCCTTGATATTTATATCTATCCATTACTTCTTAATCTCTACCGTCTACCTTCTTCACTATCACCTCCTCCCTGCTTACCCATATTATTTCTGCTTTCCACATTCATATTGAATCCTGTTTCCCAACTTTTCTGCGAAACACAGCGCCATTTGCTTCAACCTCTCACCAGCTACACTCCAACACGCCAAATCATCTGCATATACCATGATGTCTCCGTCAATCTCTTCTAAACTCTCTTTTACACCTCTTATGACTGTGTCCAAATACGCTATAAACAGTATCGGCGACAGCACACTATCCTGCCTTACTCCAGTTTTTACCTCAAACCATTCCTCGTTTTTATATCCTGTTCTTACCTTACTTATGCTATTCACGTATGTACTTCTTACTGCCTTTATCAGTCTGCCTCCAACTTCATAATCCCTCTCCATTACTCTCCACAGTTTCTCTCTGGGTACAGAATCAAATGCTTTTTTCAAGTCTATGAAGGCGATATATGCCTTCTTATTGTATTCCCATGTCTTTTCCTGTATCTTTCTAAATGCAAACATTAAATATGTAGTACTTCTACCACCTCTGTACCTATGCTGCTCTTCACCCAATCTTGTCTATTTTTGATCTTAATTTTCTTTCTAATATTCTTTCATATATCTGCCATGTGATCCGCTTAGTGATTCCTCTATAATTTTTACAATTTCCTGCGTTCCCCTTACCTTTATAAATGGGAACTATTATTGACCTTCCCCAACCTTCCTGCACCCTACTCTCCACCCAACACCACTAGAAATCATTGAGGCCAGACCCTCTCCCTCCTTCAGCAACTTAGATGATCCCATCCTCACCTGGTGGAGCTTTTCATTCTTATCTTTCCTTAATCGCCTCAAATTCTCCTCCGTTGCCACTTCCAGCCCTCCCTCCACATTTCTCTCCTCCTCCTCCTCTCTCCCCTCCCTTTCTCTTCCGACTGCACTTCCACATTCAACAACTCATTTTAGTACTTTTATCCACTTTGATTTTTTCCTCCTTGGCTACCAATGCTTCTCCATTTTGTCTTTTGATATTACATGGCCGGCCTTCGCTCCTCTTATACAAGCTCTTTATTAATTTAAAAATCTTCTTGCTTTCCTTCATATCATCCATCAGCTCCTTTGCCAGCTTCTCAGCCACCTCCTCCTTTGTTCACTCTCCAGCTTCATTTTGCCCATGTTACTGCTCAGCTATATATATATATATATATATATATATATATATATATATATATATATATATATATATATATATATATATATATATATATAAAAAAATATATAAATATATAGGTAATATATATAGTAATATATATATATATAGAGAAAGAGTAGCATATATATATATATATATAGTATATATATATATATATATATATAGAGTATATATATATATATATATATATATGTATATATATAGTGCAGTATGTATATATATGTAAACTGAAATTCAAAATTACAATTATTCCCATAAACTCCCGTGATAAAGATGACAAATAATATTTATTTTATATGCATTTAATCAAATGTAGAAAACATCCGCAACATCCTCATTTTTCAAAAGAGGATGTGCATGCATGTGATGCGGATGTTTAACTTAGGTGTGATTAAAACGTGTAAATGTGGATGCGGATGCGGATGCGTGATGCGGATGCGGATGTACGTCATGTCCATTGTTACTAATATATATATTATTAATATTATGTTATTATTATTATTATTATATATATATATATATATATATATATATGTTAATATATATATATATATATATATATATATATATATATACATATGGCCGCGCCTCACTTTTCTTTTTCCTTTACGTTCTGCGAGTTCTTTAATCTTATTAGGCAAAGACCAATTTGATTAGATGTCTCTTAGTTCCACATAAATGGACAAATTCGATTTTTCAGCCGATTTTGACTATAAACACCAAACTGTAGCTTAATGTGTTCTTCTATATCTGTAGTCATTCTTTCAGAATTCAATTTTGAATTATCATGTATACTTCAAAAATGAGACCAGAATTTTTCCGAATGACTAAATTTTGAGTGCATAGATAGGTTCATTATTCAAAATAGCAGAGAAGTACTTTTTTCATTGGTTTTGTATCCAGTTAAACTCACTGGGATTTGAAATGAAAAATTATGATATTTTTTTTTGTTCAAGCGAAGTAATATGAAATTTTCTAGACAAATGTAATCAAGCAGATGCATCTGTTACTTAGATAAATTTTTGTATACTCAAAAAGATTTTTTTAAAAATTTCAAATTTTTTTTTTGAAAATTGTTCCAAGAACAAATCAAAAACTAATGCATATACAGAAATTATTTAAGTAAAAATGTGCATCTTCCTGACATAAAGTCTAGTACTTTCATCCACTGACCGAAGAAAAATATCGTAATTTTCATTTCCTCAAAAATGCCAAAAATGGGTTTGGAAATTTATGTTGATCATAAAACAAAAAATCAAAAGTACTTTACTCTTTCAGATATTACTGCACATTATTACACATATCAAAGTTTAAATATTTCGGAAAATTTTAACCCCATTTTGAAGAATGGTCAAAAAACATGAACAAAAAATTGAAAATTTAAGAATGAATGATACGCTAGAAAACAATGGAATAAACGTTTTAGAGTGCAAAAAAGCTACATTTTGGTGTTTTAGTCAAAATCGGCTGAAAATTCTGAATTTTATGTCCATTTTTATGTGGGGTGAAAACTGGGGCCCGTCCCAGGCTCCAAATTCTTGTCTAATGAAAAAGCAATTCACCAATGAGAGAAAATGTTATTCAATAATAGGCCTTATATAGCTCGATAAATTTTAATTCTTTTCTTTTTAATTTTTTTTATATTTTAAGTTTTTTTAAATAATTTATTTAACTTTTTCTCGTTGATGATGAAATCTTTTCTTAGATGAGCCAAATTGAGCAATTGGGTGAAGGTATCGAGAGAGTTAGGGTTCTGTTTGTACCATGTCTCTTGAAAAATTTTGAAGTATTTAAAGCTTATTCCAAAAGCGAGTTTAATTTCTTGCTTGATAGTTGAAATTTTATTAAGAAGAATTTCTCTATGTATATCAGGGAAAGGGTTCATATCATTTGTTTGTTGAGTTAGTTAGGTTTAAATAGTAAGAAGAAGTTGTGCCAGCTGGGTTAGGTTAGGTTAGGTTAGGTATTAGTTAAATAGTTAGGGCTAGGTTAGGTTAGGGTTAGCTAGCTGCCAGCTAGCTTAATAGTTAGTCAGCTAGGTTAGGTTAGGTTAGGTTAGGTTAAGAGTTAGTTAGTTGTTAGGTTAGGTTAAAGAAGTGCCAGTCAAACGAGCTAGTGGGCATCACATAGGTTAGATTATGGGGTAGATTAGGAAGCATATTTGCACAGATTAAGAAAAGTTAATTCTTTAATAAAAGAAATTTTAATTATCAATGTTTAGCATGTTTCAAATTAATATATTATGCATTAAGACAAACACGGGTGGAAACATGAAAACATAAGTGATCAAAAACATGAAAGTATGATCTGGTTTTTTGAACTGAAAAGCCAAAACAGTAAAGGGCATCAACCGAAATATTGATTATTCAATGCTCATAGGTAAAAGTATCAAGAAAATCATCAAATAATAAAGGATATTGTAGAATTTTAAACATATATATATATATATATATATATATATATATATATATATAGAGAGATATATATATATATATATATATATATATATATATATATATATATATAGATATATATATATATGTTATATATATATATATATATATATATTGATTTTTTTGAAAAGAATAAAATGTTGAGCACTAGAAAGTTCATGGACACAAAAAATACTATTAATTGGAGCAAATATGTACCATACAGGTTTACAAATCAAATTGTTGAAAAATTTAACTGTGTTTATGGAGCAAGAGCAAAACGTAAGATTTCTATTGATATGATTTATATATATATATATATATATAGAGTATATATATATATATATATATATAGCATATATATATATATATGTTATATATATATATGTATATATATATATATATATATGGAATATGGTATGATATACGCTTCTAGTCCATCATTTTTGAGTCATAATATTAAAGAAAGCTGTTTTTCAGGACATCAGAGAAGCGCGCTTCTGATATTTCATCGATTTTGGACTATGAATGCCAATAGTATTACCCGTAAGCAGAATACTATTATTACATATATAAGAGGCAGATATATAGTATATATATAGGTAGAGTAGGTATATATATATATACAGGTACATATATAGTATATATATATATATATATATGGTATATGCGCTAACAAATCACTAACACACGGGGCCATATTTGGCAGTTCATACTTTCCAAATCAGGTAACATGCCATTTTTTAAGCTACTCCTAGATAATAATTGGAAAACTTAACTTTGTTTAGATTTATACATCACTGAGCTAGAGCGTACTAATATTTTACGTAACATTTATAATGACGAAATATCACCATGATTGGAACTACCCCTGATGTCCAGGGTACACCATCACACATATCACATTTTTCAAAGGATAGAACAGCTGTCCTTACGACCCGTTAAACCTAGCTCATGAATGCTAATCTTTATTCGAATTTACTACTAATACCTTAGCACACTGCACAGCCACGCCCATGGGCCTCGAATTGTTTTGAAGGGCGCAAATATCATCGCACACACTACTAAGGAAAGACTTATCGCCCTAGGGTGAGTTTATCGATATATGACGTCACCACTTTTTCTCGCACTCTCGGTGCATTAATATATTTACTATAATATATTTCACCTTAAATAATATTTTCGGCATCAAACGCGTCAAATTTAGGAAAGTCCAAAATTATTGAATTTCGTAAGGGTCGATCTCGAACTATACTCATGTTAAATGAAAGGATTTCATGATTAATTTATACATAGGTTATTTAGAAAAGGAGAAGGAATCTTTTCATTATGTTTAAAAGCGAATACATATATTTTACCTCCAACGTTATATATATATATATATATATATATATGGATATATATATATATATATATATTATATAAAGAGAAAGAGTATATATATATATATATATAGTGTTATATATACATATATATATATATATATATATTATACATATATATATATATTATATTTCATACATACATATACATACACATATATATATTATTGTTATATTATGTTATATTATATATTATTAATATTATTATTATTATATTATTATTATTATTATTATTATTATTATTATGTTATTAAGTATATAGTATGTAGATATTATTATTACATACATAGTTATTTATAGCAGGCATATATATTTATTATTATTATTATTATATATATATATTATTATGTTATTATTGTTATTGTTGTTAGTTATTATTATTGTTATTAAGATATATATATATATTACATATATACATATATATATATATATGTATATATATTACATATATATATTATACATATATATTATTATATATATATTATTATTATTATTATTATTATATTATTATTATATATATATTATTATTATTATTATTATTATATTATTATGCATATATACATATTATTACATACATATTATATTATCTATTATTATTTCCATTCCTTTACATACATATATATACATACATATATTTGCCCATTTACTTTATAGTCAAATATATTTCTATATACATTATTATTATTATTATTATTATTACATGTTATTTCCATATTGTTATTATTGGCTATTACATACATATTATTATTACTACATATTACATTACATATATATATTATTACATGATGCTATAATATATATATATATATATATATATGTATATATATATATATATATACAGTAAATAGTATATATATATATATATATATATATATATATATATATAGTATATATATATATATATATATATATATATATATATATATTTATATTCACTCTGTTTAACAACAATCAACAGATTCTGTAATTTTTCCTAATTATTTTGATATAAAATTTAAGTTCCTAAGACAAGCATAAGCTACGATATATTGAAATTTTAATACAGAAAAAACAAAAGTCTAAAGACTCGAAAATCTTGACCTTTCGATCAAAGGAGGTCAATGACATTTACATAAATGAAAGACTGAAGTATAAAAAAAATTTGACCTATTAATCAAATCCGAAAATGATGAAAAACCGGGGTAACTAGGGGAAGGGGTAAAAATTTCCAAATGTGAAATTTCCAAAATTTGAAGGCCTATTTTTTTACAGGTGATTCAATATATTTATAATTATTTAACAACAACTTTGATCAATGTTAAAATTTATGAAAATGTAGTCTCATATTCTTAGTATAACTTAAAAAAGTTTGAGACTTTAAAATTTTGGCAAAAGAAAGAAAATCAAATGCCGGTTACTTTGTATCAGTTTTTGTTTCTCAATTTTAAAGACACAAATTATATATATATATATATATATATATATATATATATATATATATATATATATATATATATATATATATATATATATATATATATATATATATATATATATATATATATATATATATATATATATATATATATATATATATATATATATATATATATATATATATATATATTAGGGATGTACCGATACCAGAAAAGAGGCCGATACCGATACCGATACCGATACTCTATTTTTTAGGTGCCGATACCGATACTGATACCGATACCGATACCGATACTTTAATTAATATAATAAATACACAGTAATAAGATAGAACATTTGTGTACTGCTAGGCAACTCAAGATTGCATTCCTTGTACAAACCAATACTTGGTCATTTATATTTCATATTTGATTGTGCCCAAGTATATTTATTTTATAAATTAAAATAGTACCTTTAAGGAATAATAATTGCAAATATAATATTAATAACTTTTTTATGTTTGTGTTTATTTAAAAATATTCCATTTCCATTTTCAAGTAAGTATTAACAAAGTTTAGCTACTAGCTTTTATGTTTTAACATGATTACAATTTACAAGAAGATTCTTTTACTAGCTACAATAAAGAATAAAAATAATGAAAGAAGAGACCTCAATTAATCAGCCGAAAAGTTAAAATAAAAAAAACGCTATTACTCAAACATGACATAATAAAATACTCCTTTAAGATAGATATCATTCAATACTCAAATTCAAAAATTCACAAATTGTGATGCAAAAACATTAAGCTTTCACTAGTATCTGGCGAGAGACTGTTCCTTTTTGGGGTAAGCTTACATTCCTACCTAACCTTACACTATAAATACGCTCTTCTCTCGACTGGATGAAGGAGGTGCTGATAATTATTTGCCTGCAAGCACTGATAATAATGAAAACCTTGGCCCATTTTCATGCCATCGCATGAAAGGATTCTCTTCTGTAGGCAGCATCTCCATGTTTTCGTAGAGCCTCATCTCTTTCACAGACTGCAAATTTGAATTATCTTTGCTCCTTGATGACTGTCTCTTCAGTTTTTAGGATGAGGTTCCCTGGTGTGATTCCTTTGAAGGTGAATGAGATGTCAATGCAATTTTGGCCATGAACTTATCAAAGTCTAACATATCCAAATCCTCATCTTCAGTAGGTTTATTTGCTGAAAAGCCACCATCGTCACTATCAGTGTTGTTGCCAGGGGTTGCAGATAAGGCGGCTTCCACTTCTCTGTCTCTTTTTTTTTTTTTTTTTTTTTTTTTTTTTTTTTTGTCAAGCGAGCAAGCTCCTCGGTTATGCTATTTTAATGCATTCTAGAAGTGGTTCACCGTCGGAGGTGCCATTCTTGTGAGGTTTCAGCTAGCTTAAGGAATTCCTTATTAGAACCTTTTATTTATTTATTTTTTTACAGTTGTCACCGCCACTCACGGGCAGAACCCTATTCAAGGAGTGGGTGTTGAACGTCTCAAAAATCCATCTAACGCAAATTACGCAGATGAGCACAGACGCAGGCTTTAAAGTGAGGGAAATTAAATTGAGTAGGAAACACAGATGATGGAAGAGAATTCCACAGAACAGAGGTGGCAGGAAAGAAAGAAGCACCTCAGCGAACCAGTCTGGAGTTACTAACATCAACACAAAACTCATGTGCGACACAGCACCCTTTGTGCTACGAGGGCGTCGTAAAGGTGGTGGTACGCGAGTGGATAGTTCCCTCGAGCACTTGCCTCTACAGTACTTATAGAAAAGGGATAAAGCACCAACATCGCGCCGCAAATATAAAGGGTCAAGTGAACTAGAAAGTACAGGACAGTTTATAAGTCTTTTGGCCTTTGACTCGACCCTATCCAAAAGCCGGATGAAACCAGAGCCCCTGCCCCCCACAGATATAAGAGCAGTACTCCATACAAGGGCGGATGAGACCCTTGTATAGGTGAAGTAACTGAGAAGAGGAAAAAGGCACTAAAAATGAACAACTAAAAAAAAAAACAAAAACTCCCAGTTTCTTTGAGGCTGCCCTAGCAACCACTGTGATTTGAGGTTTTCAAAACATTTTTTTGTTTATGTTAAGGCCAAGGATGTTTATATTGTCAACAGGAGAGACGAGAGAACCGTCGAAAGAGATAGAAAAGTTAAGTGTCTTAGAGAGAGATTTGTAGAAGTTGGGTTTTTAAAGAATTAAATTTCACAAGCTTGAGACGACCCAACCCTGAAATTTTATCCAGATCAGCGAGAATAGAATCGGAAAGATTAAGACGAGAGGCAATTCTAGAAGTAAAAGAGGGAGCAGAATTGATATGAGTTGAAGAATGAAGGGTCAAGTCATCGACATATGAGTGAATAGAGTTAGATGTGCAGGTGAGAAGATCATTGATGAAAAGCAGGAATAAAGTAGGAGATAAAACAGAACCCTGAGGAACACCACTATTGACAGAAAAAGAAGAAGTCGCCCCATCAACAACAGCCGACATTGAGCGATTTGAAAGAAAGCTAGACATAAGTAAGCAAAGAGAAGAAGGAAACCCAAAGGAGGGGAGCTTAGAGAGCAGTGACTCGTGCCATACCCGGTCAAATGCTTTGGATATGTTAAGCGCCACCACACAAGTCTTCCCGTAGTTCCTAAGGGCGGAAAACCATAAATCTGTTAAATAGGAAAGTATATCGCCAGTAGATCTCGAGCACCGAAAGCCGTACTGGTAATCAAGAAAGAAGGGAAAGAGATTCCAGATGATCTAAGAAGTGAGAGTTGAGATGGGTTTCAAAGATCTTAGAAAGAATACAAGTAAGAGCTATAGGGCGATATTTAGAAGGATCAGAGCGGCTTCATTTTTTTCGGAATAGGTTGGACATATGCGCGCTTCCAACACTGAGGGAAGTGCTAGTATTGAGGCATAGAGAATATAGTTGAACGAGGGGTGGGGTCAGCACGGAAGCACACTTCTTCAAAACTCGGAGAGGAATGCCATCCGGGCCACCCGCCTTCCTAACGTTCATAGATTTCAGGAGCTCATGCACCCGATCAAATGAAATGACAGGTAAAGGCATAGGACACCTGAGAGGAGAAGGAGGAGGAAGAGGAATACCAGAATCGTCCAGGGTTGAATTAGAGGAAAATAGGAGGCCAAAGAGATGATTGGCCTTTTCAGTTGGAGTATTAACAACAGAATCATCAGAGCGAATAAGAGGAGGAAAGGATGATTTACAGAAGTTGTTAGAGATGTTTTTGGCAAGAGGCCAGAAAGATTTGTCAGTAGGAGAACCAAGGAGGTCAGCGCATTTTCGTTTAATGAAAGTCCGATTTGCTCGTCGAAGAGCATCCCTGCAACGATTTCTAGCTGAATGAAAATTGGCAAGAGTGATAGGAGAACGAGAATTTTTCCACACCCGATAAGCATTGTCTCTAGCCTGAATGGCCAGGCAACAAGCGCTATCGAACCATGGATTTTGAGGAGAAAAAGATTTAGTCCAAGAAGGAATGAACCTGCTCATCCCATTAACAATTACAGTTCCCACTTTTTCGGCAGAATCTGAAGCGTCTTAAGAGTCAAAGCAGTCACTTCAATTATAGTTAGCGTAGAAGCAACGCAATGCCCCCCAATCGGCCCGATCAAAGTGCCAAAAACCGCATAGGGCAGGATGGAAATGTTGGAGAGAAAGTATTAAAATTAAGTGATATATAAGGTTGTGGTCAGATTTACCGATAGGAGCGAAGGTGGTGTATTTATAGAGAGAAGGACTAGTGGTGAAACATAGGTCAAGTGTGTTCAAGAATCAGTTGGGACGATCCGGAATGTGTGTAGGTTATTTAATCAGTTGCTCCAGATTGTTGAGAATACTGAATGATTCGGCTTCCTCCCCACCTAAATCAGTACGAGAGGAACCCAACAATTCAGTTTTGTGTACATTGAAATCCCCTAAATAGAGGACCTCAGTATTTGGATGAGAAGATATAACAGTCTCGTAAGAAGTAGTAAGGTAATCAAAAAAAGGCATGAAAATCTGTTCTGTTAGGAGAACAGTAGCAGAAGCATAAGAATATTGTAGTAGAAGGAAGAAAGATTTTAAGCCACAGAACATCGAAGTTAAGAGATTCGAGATTCTCGAGACGTGTTATAGGAATGTTTATATTTACATAGGCACATACTCCACCCTTCAAACGGAAATTATAAAATAAGTTATAGTTGGATATATTAAACGAGTTGAAGGATGAATTCTTAGCCATCTGGGTCTCAGACAAGAGCATAAAATTAGGTTTAGAGTTGGAGAGGTAGTATTCCATGGATGCAGAGTTAGAGTGCAAGCCATTGATGTTGGTAAAGTCAAAAGAAAGCCATGCCTGTGCAAATCTGCTATCATACACGCACACGCACACGCAATCACAAAAACAAAAAAAAGACAGAAACAAATAGACAAAAACCAAAGGAGAAATGAGGAAAATTTATTCGTACGCTAAAACCTAAATTTTAAAACGATAAAAACCCTATTTACAGCAAATATCTAAAATATGAATAATCCAGAAAGTTTAAAAACACTCACGCACTCACACGCTCTCATGAAATTGCGTACAAAAAAAAATACTATTTCAACTAAAAAAGTAGATAAATCTGTACAAATTATAATAATGGCTGTCCAAATAGGTAAATTTTACGCTAAAGACCAAGTTGGAGGCTAAAAATCTTAGTTAAAAAGGAAATCGAGGAAAAAAAACGTAACTTGGTACTAGCTATCTGTATCAAACTTGATTTATTATTGAATCTAAAAGTTTTCATAATTTTTCACCCAAAAGTAAGAAGTATCGGCTAAGTATCGGCCATTTTAACCGATACCGATACCGATACCGATACCATCAAAAATGGCCGATACTACCGATACCGATACCGATACCGAAACTTTAATTACATCCCTTAATATATATATATATATATATATATATATATTATTGTTATTATTATTAATATTATTATTAATATATATATATATATATTATTATTACTAAAATATATATTATTATTATTATATATACATATTTATTATATATATATATTATATTATTATTATTATTATTATTATATATATATATATTATTATTATTATTATTATTATATACATATACATATTATATACATTCATACATAGATATATTATTAGTATTACATATATTAAATATTATATATTATATATTATTATTATTATTATTATTATATACATATAAATATATATACATATACATACATATATATATTATTATTATATATATATATATATATATATATATATAAGGTTATTATATATATTATTATTATTATATATTATTATTATTATTATACGTTATTAAGAAGGCTGTAAACATATACACTTATATTACATATATATATATTATTATTATTATTATTATTATATATATTATTATTATTATTATTATATATTGAGTTATATTATATATATATTTCATATTATTATAAAGATATATGCATATATATATATATATATTATTATATTATTATTATTATATTTATATATATATATATAAATATATTATATACATATATATATATATACACATATATTATGACAACAAACATATTATTATATCCACTCTTTATATATATATATGTATTATATTATTATTATATATATTATTATTATTACATATATATTATTATATATATATTATTATGATAGAGTAGTTATGTTGGTTATTATTATATATACATACATATTACATACATATTATTATTACATTCATACATATATATATATATATATATATGCTATATATATATATATATATATATATATAAATATATATAAAGAAATTTATATTTTTTTATGTATAAATATATATATATATATATATATATATATATATATATATATATAATGATAAATATATATTATTTTTAAGTTCAAACTTGGTATAATAGTAGTACGGGATGTGAATAAAAAGCAAGAATACGGTGGAAAAATTTGTCAAAAATGGGGGGGGGGCTCCAGCCCTTAACCCCATTTTTAGGGGTTACAAGTAACCCAGGGGTCCCAAACTTGGAACTTTTACTATTTATTATTAAATGAATTAATATTGTGAATTTCAAGGGCGTAGCCCAATTATAAAGGGTACTTTACTCTTATAGCTAAAGATCCAAAACAAAAACAAAAAGGCTACTTTTTGACAAAATATGATTGCATTCACAGAGCAAATTTAACTCAATAATTTGGTTTTATATATATATATATATATATATATATATATATATATATATATATATATATATATATATATATATATATATATATATATATATATATATATATATATATATATATATATATATATATATATATATATAAGGTTGACTATTAAGATTATTATTTACAAAATTTTAAGAGGAAATAGCGATGACTAATGCATTCACAATTCCCTTGATCACGATTGCAAGTTAACCACTCGCGAATCCAGTCATCAAAACCCAAAAGGAAAACTGGCCACAAGTGGCGAATGAAGTAATTTAAAATAAATTACCGACAATATACATTATATATATATATATATATATATATATATATATATATATATATATATATATATAGTATATATATATATATATATATATATATATATATATATATATATATATATATATATATATTTATATATATATATATATATATATATATTATATATATATATATATATATATATATATATAATATATATATATATATATATATATATATATATATATATATATATATATATATGTATATATATATATATTAAACCAAAAATATCATATATTGCTGATTATATTTTGCATATTATACATATATATATTATTATTATTATTATTATTATTATTACAGCTAATTATATATATTATTATTACACATTATTATTATTATATTATTATTATTATTATTATTATTATTATTATTATTAAATTATATTATATTATTATTATTATTATTATTATTAAATATTATTATTATTATTATTATTATTATTATTATTATTATATGTATTATTATTATTATTATTACATATTATTATTATTATTTATTATATATATATATTATTATTATATATTTATGATATATATATTATTATAATATATGTAACATATATTAATATATATGGATACATTGATATTATTATATTGTATTATTATTACTATTACTTTTTTTATTTTGGTATATTACATATACTAGTATATATATATATATAAAGATATATATATATATATATATATATATATATATATATATATATATATATAGCATATATATTTATATATAAATGTAAATAAAAATATATATATATATATATATATATATATATATATATATATATATATATATATATGTATATATATATATATATATATATATATATATATATATATATATATGTGTGTGTGTTTGTGTGTATGTGTATGTATGTGTTAGTGTCTGTTTGTGTGTGTGCGTTTGATTACATAAAAAATGAAAGATTTATTTAAAAATAGTAAGAAAAACAAACGACGCGATAATTGAAGGATTAAAGCTTGAAAATTGTTTTCAGTTTCTGCTATGAAAAAAAAAAACATTAAAATAATTGTTTTTAAACTACCGAAGGATTTTGAGAAGGCTAAACAAATTATATGACATAAGTTTATTTGCAGAAATACATGAAATCAACATTTAGAAGCAGTTCTTTGCATGAATAATAATGAAACTTAATATTAAATAATGCATCTCAATTAAAAGTCCTACACCTAATTCTAAGTTTCATCTGTGCTCTCAAAGAAGAAAAATTTAAAAACACAATTTGAACATTCAAAATATATTTAAATTTAAAGTTCAAATTTAAAAGTCACATTAGACTTCACATTCAAGTTAGAGTTTTATTTGATTAACAACTTTCTTATTCTAATCTTAAATATTTGAACAAATATCATATGCTGCTGCACAAATCCTTTTTATTCATACAATATGTAGTTATATTTAATTTTAATCATCATCTCAGGTGCTTAACAAAACAAATTTGGAGCACAATTCAACATAAAATGAAAGTGGTAAAGCAAAGAGAGGAATTAATCTATGAATATGGTGGTTGTTATCAACAAAACTATTATTATTAATAATGCTGTTGTTGTGGTTTCTGTGATTGTTTATGTTGTTGCTGCAGTTGTTTTTCCTATTATTATCATTTATTATTGTTATTATTATTATTATTATTATTATTATTATTATTATTATTATTATTATTATTATTATTATTATTATTATTATTATTATTATTATTATTATTATTATTATTATTATTATTATTATTATTATTATTATTATTATTATTATTATTATTATTATTATTATTATTATTATTATTTTTATTATTATTATTATTTTTATTATTATTATTATTATTATTATTATTATTATTATTATTATTATTATTATTATTAT
>JABUQX010143414.1:2500-5000 GCA_015478945.1 Trachelipus rathkii | reverse complement strand
TTATTATTATTATTATTATTATTATTATTATTATTATTATTATTATTATTATTATTATTATTATTATTATTACCCTTAATACAATCAGATTTCTAAAAATATCAAATAAAAAATATAGTGTTAATAAATAAGCGTATAATTACAACAAAAACATAATAAAAATATTAAATATTATAAAAAAGATAAATATAAAGTAATATATATATATATATATATATATAGTATATATATAGTATATATATATATATATATATATATATATATATATATATATTATATATATATATATATATATATATATATATATATATATATATATATATATATATATATTATCTTTTTAATAGTAATTTTATTGTTAATTATATTTTGTGAAGAAATTATTTTAAATATAGATTTAATCTATCTGTATTTATATTATTTTTATCTTTGTATATCTGTTAATATCTCGTGTGATGGACGTTAAATTTTGAAATTTATTATTCATCGCTCTGATATGATCGTTATTTAATGAACTTATGACAATAATTTACAGTAAATTTATTTGATATTGTCGGGTTTCTTTTATCAATTTGTTATCGGACCCAGAAATCACATAACGTCATGCTAATAAAATTAAGTAATTTTAACATCAGTTTCTTATAATTTTATTTAATATTTTACAACTCGTTTTCATTCTTCTTCTTCTTCTTCTTCTTCTTCTTCTTCTTCTTCTTCTTCTTCTTCTTCTTCTTCTTCTTCTTCTTCTTCTTCTTTTTTTCTTCTTCTTCTTCTTCTTCTTCTTCTTCTTCTTCTTCTTCTTCTTCTTCTTCTTCTTCTTCTTCTTCTTCTTCTTCTTCTTCTTCTTCTTCTTCTTCTTGCTAATAAAATTAAGTAATTTTAACATCAGTTTCTTATAATTTTAATTAATATTCTTCTTCTTCTTCTTCTTCTTCTTCTTCTTCTTCTTCTTCTTCTTTTTCTTTTCCTTCTTCTTTCTTTATTTATCATTTGCATAGTTGATCAGGACTTAACTCTACGAAACGAGACGTTAAAGTGTTGCTTACAATGAGATTTATCAGAGCTTCGTTTAGAGAGGAATCTTTTTAACGCGAGAGATTAATATATTCATCATGATCTGAATGTGTTACTTTAAATTCTGATGAATATATTAAGTGTCTACTTTGCCCTTCAGTCCATTACATTAATTATTTTTTTTTTTTTGAAACTGACAACTAAACTTATAAAAGAATTTTAGCGGCGAATTATTTTCTTTTTGCATTCTATTTTATCTATCTATCTATCTATCTATCTATCTATCTATCTATCTATCTATCATTCTATCTATCTATCTATCTATCTATCTATCTATCTATCTATCTATCTATCTATCTATCTATCTCTCTCTCTCTCTCTCTCTCTCTCTCTCTCTCTCTCTCTCTCTCTCTCTCTCTCTTCTCTCTCTCCTCTCTCACAACAATGTTCTTTACCTATTTTTTTATTTTTTACAAAGCTATAGATATATATATATATATATATATATATATAAATATATATATATATACTTTATTATGATTTTTGTATTATATATATATATGTATAAATATCTATATATATATTATTATTATATATATTGTTATTATGTTATTATACATACTTACATGTAAATATATGTACTTGCATTTATATTACTGTAAATAAATTGCTTATCTTTATATAAATATATTTTAGTTATATGATTATATATGTATATATGTATTACATATATTTCTAAATTATATTGATATATTAAAATACTTTGTATACTTAAAATATATATAGATATATATATATATATATATATATTATATATATACATATATATATTATAATATATATATATATATAAGTATATATATACATATGATTTTTTTGTTAGTATTATTATTATATTATATTATTCTTATATATATATATATATATATATATATATGGAGTTCCCTGTGGCTCATTGGAATAAATCGAGTCTTTTCTCTTGTTTGAGGATGGTAGTTCTCCCTAGCGAGAGAGCCGATTCGAACCTCGGAACGGACTATTTGAATGGACACAATAAACTGCCGTCAGGATTAGATTTTCTGTAATTTTTTAATTACAGTTTACGACATTGTGAATTACACTAATCTCAATACTCAGACATCACTAAAAGCATAGCCAACACATGCAGCAGAATAATCTATTATAACATTCGAAACTCTCTCTCTCTCTCTCTCTCTCTCTCTCTCTCTCTCTCTCTCTCTCTCTCTCTCTCTCTCTCTCTCGCATAGGGATTCAAACAACGTCCATCGTGACTAGATCTAAATGTGTTGAGACTATACAGGCTTATGCTATCAAACTAAGATAATCTGTTCAGTTTAATCCGATTAGTTATGAAATATATATATTTCAATTTCCCCAGACTACTAAGAGCCTACCGCAGTATTTAATGAACCATAAAATTCATGAGTTTATGGTGGTTCGCTAAATTATATATGATATATAGATA